>CM024212.1:6394393-6489812 GCA_013435755.1 Amphilophus citrinellus
ACTTTGTTTTTCTGTATCGTCGTCGCATAGTGCAAGGGGTCGCGTCAGTCAAGGATGGGCCCGTCAGAGGCAAAGACATGGGAGTTCTCATTTCAGCGTTTATGTGTTTGTTCCAATGTTATCAGTTCATGTTTACTGCGCTCTCATCGCTATTATTAGTTGAGGATGTGAATTACGCACGGTGTCGTGTCAGGTATGGATGTAACTAGTAATGAAACCGAGACGGTTGTAGCACTACCGGCCTACGGCTCACCTGACTGTTTCGGATACGCCTTGAGCTTTGCGTGAATAAAACCTGCAGTTCCTGTATATGACCAGTAGGACGAACGTCAGGAGTCAGAGGTGCTATAAGTTGTCTATGCAGGTCTGCACAGTGTGGGGCTTTATGATGTCACAGAAGCGATCTGGTGGAAGTGAGTAACTCCCTGGGGGAGACGTGTTTTAGCTACACGCGGTTCGTGCTCGACTTTGTGACACCTTTACCGTCAAGTCCGTGTCTAAACATGATTATTCAAAACACAGACGAGATTATTTGCGCAGGATTGGACGCCTCACAAAGAAGACCCACTGGGGTCTCCTTTAGCGAGGCACTACTTTTTCCAGTATTATGATCACCTATCGAAAAGATTTGGAATGACATGTGCATCCTGACATTGAGTACAAATCTCTGTTTGGAAGGCTTCACCCCGACCACACACAGGCTTAGGGTGCTCCGGCGGCTTATCTCCACGAGTTAGAGATGTCAAAGGATTGAACGGGCCACTTTTGAACTGGAGGACAGTGTTATGCGTCAAACGATCATAGGCTTGTTGACCAAGTGATAAACCAGCAGCATCCTATGTGGAATTAACTTTCCATTGTGTGCTTTAAAACACGCAACTGCATACTTTCTGGCTGATCCATCCTTTGTACTTGTTTTATCTTAACTTATGTTATAAATTTTTTAACTTATTTTCAGGTCTATGAACATGTATTTTAACTATGTGATGTTTGTATTTCTGGTTTATATGCTTCATTTGGTGATGGTTATCTAGTCTGAACACCATGAAAAATAAGAGATTTTAAGATCAAGGGATCTTTCCTTCTAACATATCAGCTTCGTTTCTGATTTCACTATCAGTGGACTTAGTATTTTTCATAGTATCTATATCAATGTTTGTTGATTGCACAGTCGCAACAATATGTTTAAAATAAAATCGTTGTAGTGCAGTACGATGAGACACAGCAGCGGTTTTATACACCAACCTGCATCACTGTCTCCTGTCTAATTATTGATTCCGACACTCGATGGATCGTATAGTTATGATCCATGCATACAAAGACCACAAACATACTGTATTATTCTTTTTGTGTTCAAGCGTGTGTTACCAGTCGTGTCATTGAGCTTTAAAAGGGAAAAAAAAACAAGTCCACACAACTATGCTCATAAACCCTGTAGTGGCAATCTGAATTTTAACAGACGCACCAGTTCCTGTGCATCAGTCAAAAACTCTGCAGTATCTTTCCCAACAACCAAGATCTCGAGGGCAGTGGAGTCAGCCACAATGACAATATCTCCCACAGCAAAGCTTCTCTGTTGTTTGACCACCGTTTGTCTTTCTTGTAAACAGGTACGTATCTTTAATCCATCGATGCCAAAAGAGATCTGCCAGGGAATTGAACTTGCCTCCAACGTCGCTTGATGTACAAATCACCCTTTTCAAAAAGTCCAGGTGGTAAAGCTGGCTTGCCTTTTAGCAAGCGACTTTGATTGGTGTCAAGCGACTCAAGCTCCTTAGGATCATCGAAATTTGTAATGGGACGGTCATCAATAGGCTTCCACCTCACACGGAAAAGTTTTACTCCTTATCATCCACCCTTTGCTGATGAAGTACAAAGCTCAGCACTCCTACCTGCGGATAAGCCTTCCCATATACCACCATGAGGTGATGCAGAGGAGTTATTGAAGCTCCATTTCACTCCAGACTGAAGGCATTTTGACTTTCCTTTTAATGGTTCACGATGATAGAGCTTTCTTAAAACTCACGTTCTGCTCCCACAAAAATTTGTTCCCATTATCAGATTTAATTTGAAGACACTGCTTTCTTGCAATCAATCTCGCAGTGCATGCCTGCAAGAACGGTATCCAATGACTACGCCATTCCCATGCCACTGCTTGCTGGGAACATTGCACTGTGAAAATAACTCCACGCGTTTCACATGACTGCCGACCCATCTCTCACCTCAAATGGCAAAGAAATCAACCCACATTGTAAAGGTGGTAGGTCTGGTTTGACGTCTCCATTGATAAAAATCTGCCATTTTTGTTCACCAAGCTTTCCCGTAACGTTACCAAACAACACAAGAGGAACTGATTTTTCTGACGCGGCCTTTGCACTAATAATCCAATAACGCGGCGAAGTCGAGACAGCAAGTGGATTCTTTCCAAGAGTGTCCTAATTGCTCATGAAGGTGGCGCAAAAATCAGAGTAGCCACATGATGCTCTTTATGGACGAATCACGGGGCGTTTACATTCACAGGCATGGCTGCTTATTAAGTCTTCCTCCAACTCTCAAAATCCATTTACCAATACTGGATAGTTTGTTAAAGATGACTACCCTTTCTTTACTCCTCTTCCTTGTTTCAGTATAGATATTTCATCCCAACTTTCTTTTGACAATACTTGATTGTCATGATGACATCTTCTGCCGTTTCCCGTATCAACCAGATAAACACTGACCACCCCGTGTGGCCCTAAAGCTTCCATCTTCCTTTCAGTTTCACTTTTTTGTGCGTTTACAGTCCACTACTAGAAACAGAAGCCTTTATTTCTCTTCTCCTATTACTCAACAACTGAAGAAACTTTGTCCCTGCAAAAAGCAACAACTGCCATCTTAAGGCCTTTCCATGATGAAAAATTAGGTTATCCACTGGTTGCTTGCCTTCTGTGAACTTTCACTGACTACTGTATTCACTGTCGCCTCCCTTTTTAACCTCTGGGTCATCATTGCTGATAAATGTAGAATTTGCAGCACTGCTGGGCCAGTTACTTTCATTCTTGAAAAGAAAGTCTGCGACCATAAATCCATCTGCTGTGCGAAAGAAGATACTCAACGTTCACACCCCCGAGATGCCTCATCAGCCGGGTTCTGCCTTGTATCAATATACCTCCATTGTGAAATGGCAGTGGCTTCTCTAAAGAAATCCTATTAGCCACAAAGGTGTGAAAACGCTTTGTCTCATTCTGGATGTATTTTAGTACTGTTGTACTATCTGTCCAAAAGGTGGAATTTTCCAGTTTAAGTTGAAGCTCTGCTTTCAAACAGTCTGTCAATTCGCACTGCCAGCACAGCAGCTGTAAGTTCCAGCCTTGGAATTGTCACTTTCTTTAATGGAGCAACTCTTGCTTTCCCTAAGATAAAGGATAGATGGATCTGCTCACTGTCATCTTGTAGCCTCAGGTATGAACTGTGCCATAACCATTTTCACAAGCATCAGAAAAATGATGTAATCTGGCACTTACAACCTGTCCAAAACCTTTGGGTTTAAGACATCTGCCACTCTAAATGTGCCAAGCTTCTTTAAATCTTCTTGCCACTTAGCCCACTGCGACTGGTAGACTTGGGGAATGTCATCATCCCAGCTACAATTTAGCCTACACAGGTTTTGCAGCATCATCCTGGCTGATAAGATAAAGGTGCCAAGAATCCAATTGGATCATACACAGAGCTTATGACTGACAAGATACCCCGTCTTGTGAATGGTCTCTCCTGGACTGCCATCTTAAATCTGAAGCTGTCAGTCTCCACACACCACTGCAGTCCCAGGGTTCTTTCAACAGGGAGATTGTCTTTGTCAAGATCCAGCTCTTTCACATCTTTGGCCCTTTTGTCCACATCAATGGATTCCAGGACCAACCTGCTGTTACTAATCCATTTGTCCAATTGGAACCCTCCCAATTGGCACACAGTCATCAAGTCTCTTGCCAAGGCAATAGCTTCTACTTCTGAAGGCATAGACTTTAAGCAGTCATCCACATAAAAATTATACCTAATGGTATCAATCACATGTGCTGGGAACTCTGTTCGATTATCCTCAGCAGTCCTTTGTAGAGCAAAGTTAGCACAGCTAGGTGATGATACTGCACCAAACAAATGGACATTCATTCTGTACTCAGTAAGACATTGTGTCAAGTCACCATTTGTCCACCACAGAAACCGAAGAAAGTCTACATCCTGCTTTGACACCTTGACTTGGTGATACATTGCTTGTATATCAGCCATTACTGCTATCGAGTCCTGCCGAAACCTTGTAAGAACTCCAAGCAAAGAATTTGTCATGTCAGGTCCCTGGAGCAACTTACTATTAAGAGAAACCCCTTAGAAACTTGCACCACAGTCGAAGACTACTCGTAAGGTTTTCTTTTTTGGATGATGCACACCATGGTGTGGTATATACCACACCTTTCCCTTTTCTCCTTCCAGCTGGTGTTCTGGCACTCTCTCGGCATAACCTTTATTTATTACATCATTGAAAAACTAATGTAGTCGTCTTTAAATGAAACATCTTTCATAAATTTCTGTTTCAGACAGAGGGCCCTTCGCTCAGCAAGATGACGATTATTAGGCATTGTAACATCATCCTCTCTGAAAGGTAATCTTAAACAATAATGTCCATTTAAAAGTTTGACTGAATCATTCATGATTTTCATAAATTCAAGGTCTTCTCTGGACATTTCAAGTTTTTCCTCTGACAATTTCTCATTGAAGTCATGATTGTATTGCTTTACCAGCAGTTCCTCTATGTGAGCAATGGATATTCGGTTAGCTGTAATTGTGGGGCAGCTGCTCCCCAATTCATTGCCTTCTCTCAATGGTCCATGAACAATCCAGCCTAATAAAGTTTTAATAGCATAAGGTCCTTCACCCTTGCTATGTACCACCTCCCATGGTTCCATCAGCTTTGAAACATTAATTCCAATTAAGAGCTCAACCTCAGCATCAATCACTGGTATTTCCACAGAACTTAAATGTGGCCATGCATTCACTTCTTCCTGTCGTGGGATGTTATCATGAGTCACAGGCATCTTACACTGTGTGTACACATCAGGCAACTCAAAGTACATGTCACTATTAAGTGCAGCTACTTCCAATCCTGAAATGATGTAACTATCTGCTGACTTTTCTTGGTTCATTGTTCTTATCAGAATTTTGGCATGTCTTCCCTTTACCTTTAACTCTTTCATAAGTCGCTCAGTGCAAAATGTAGCTGTACTTCCAGGATCCAAAAATGCATAGGTCTTTAAAACTGTGCTGCCGGTTTTAGCCTTGATCTGTACAGGTACAATTGACAAAATGGAGCTTTGTGCTCCAGCCCCTATATGGGCACAAGAAACCGCAGGACTGCTTTGTGATGTTTCCTCTTGCATATTCACTTCATGTTTCTTCTCCTTTGAGGGAATATGGAGGATGGTAGGATGCTTTAAGCTACACAACTCACATGATAGACGACTACGACAGTCTTTGCTTATATGCCCAACAGATAAACATCCAAAACAAACACCCCTCTCTTTTAAAAAGTCAAGTTTCTCTCTGTGCAGCTTCCTTTTCATTTTAGGGAAGACATCCAATCTATGATCCTCTTTACACAATAAGCAACATGCCTTGCTTGATCTCTCAGACAAGTTTTTCTTTAATTTTATTTGAGCTGAAGATCCAGAATCAGTAGCAGCCACAGAAGTAGCAAAGCTGCTTTCTTTTCCCTTAACACGGCTCTGGAAACCTTTATGTCCACCTTTATTCTTTGACTGGAAAACAGAAACATCTTGAATATTTCCAAAAAGTGGATTAGTAACAATGCACACTTGTTTCTCAATAAATTCAACAACATCTTTGAAACCTGCTTGATGATATTTTTCTTGTAACACATACGCATTGTCTCTCCATTTCTCCCTTAACTTATATGGTAACTTCAGAATTATGGCACGCAAGTTCGATGGCATATTCATTTCTAACAGATATCCAATGTCCTCCATTGCATTACAGCACACACGCAGAAACAAGGCAAAAGCCTGCAAAGCTTTAATATCTTCAGATCTAATTGTTGGCCAACCAAGTGCTTTCTCCATATATGCAGTGGCTATTTTGTGCTCATTTCCAAAATGTTGCTGTAAAAGCATCCTTGCTCTTTGATACCCTCTATCAGATGGCATGTGTTGACAGCTCTTAACCAATTCCTGAGGTTGTCCTCTGGTATATTGCTCCAAGAAATATAAACAATCTACACTACTTGCACCTTTTCCTTCAACACTGTACTCAAATGTTCTAATAAATGAGCTGTACTCAAGAGGGTCTCCAGCAAAGATTGGTATATCTCTTGGAGGTAGTGATAATGAAGATTGTTGCTGCACTAACAGAGCTGTAATGTCATTTTGGCGTTTCATGATGTCCAGAAAATTAGTTTGATTAACATTTGGTTGCATTAGCACACTGAAGGGAATCCTGTATTGAAGGCATAGTAGACTCCTGATTGTGATGCATGTTATGAATACTTGGCTGAAATCCTTGAGGCATGCTTTGTTGCATATTCAAAGATTGAGCTTTAGATCCACCTTGTTGTAAACCAATTTCTTTGGGGTGTACTTCCATTACCACTGCAGAGTTATCTCCTCCTACAGGTTGATGGTTGTAGTGAGGTCTTAAGGTCTTAACTTGCGTTTCCATTGACACTGCAGCTTCATTACCTCCTGCAGATAAATGCTCAAACTGCTGCCTTGAGCTTTGTGGAACAAATTCAGTGGCATGGGAACTGCGAAAAGACTTATGCTTTGCATTTTTCAAATATGAATTCATACCATCTGAATGAGCTCTTGAACTTAGTAAGTCAGAACCTCTTGTCTTAAGCACAGTAATCTTTGCTGTTTGAGAAGCAATTTGACTCTGCAAGTGGAGTAATTCCTTCTTTTTTCTTATTTGTTCTTCCTGCGCCTCTAGTTCATGTTTTTCTTTAAGAGCAGCTGCCTTTGCAACAAGAGCAGCCATTTCAGCCTCTGCTTTAAGGCATGCTGATGACGTTGATGATTTTAAAGATCTGTTACTACTACGACCAGCTGACAAGCATGTTTTACCACCAACATTAGAAATGCTGTCATCAGGTCCAATATCATCAATACCAGCAGTTATACTTGGTAAAACATCAGCCACAGAATCATCTTTATCACCACATTCATTATCATCCTTCTTGTCATCATTACCATCTTCTTTGCACTGGTCTTTGATAGATAACCACTTTTTCATTTTCAGTATCATCTCTTTATTACTGTGCATTTGAACATCAAACCATTCATTTTGTTTCAACATTTCATCCTCGGGTATTAATGGTTTCAATGACTCATGCAATTCCTCTGTTTCTGCACTCAGTTTTAAGAATGTTTCATATTTAAGCTGCACCTCTGGCACATTTTGCCTCAAAAGCATGAGTTGCTGAATTTCCTTTGTTGACTTATAAAGTTTCTTTATCCTAGAGTTTCTTTCCTTTTGATGTGACATTATCTTTGCTTCCAGTGCTTTAATTGTAAGTTTGGCTGGCCTTTTGCCAAGTTCATTATCCACTTCACTGTGAACAACAGATGCAGCTCTTTTGATTTCACTCATTTTAATAGCAATTTACTGCCAAGGCCTTTATTTAAAGTTGTGACAGGATTTACCAATATCCTTGCTGTGAGAAGGCCAATCTCTTCCATACAGTTTGCAACAACTTTTGTCCTACCGTGGTTCCTTGGCGTTGATTTCACCTTGTTTGTTGATTTATCTGTATCCAATTAACATGGCCAGCTGTCAAACAGTCCAAGGAGCAGTGCCATCTTTCAATGTCCATCCACTGAAGCGTAGTTTTTCAACTTAAATGTAGTGGCAATCCAACCACCAAAAGGCCACTTGAGGGAACTAGAAGCCATTTCCAACGCGTTGAGGTGAAAAGACTGAGGTCTGCGATGTCTTCTACTTTCCATATTTTATTTATCATTTAAAGCTTTAAAAACAGCTACAAAACTGGAGTGCATAATGACAGTATAAAAGATAAGCTGCAAAAACAGTGCAAAAAGGGATTAAACCAGGGCATAACCCTCAGACCCAACCACACACGGTTGAAAAACTGTGTGGCTTCCTCCTGACTCTAATTCCCTTCACCTGTGCCCCTAAAGACTTCCTTATATAGAGCAAACATGAAATCTAAACACTGTACCCCCTAGTGCCCAAATGACACCACTACATACCAAATTGGCTACAACAAACCCTAAAAGCGTTAAAGTAACTTTGTACTTCAGCACAGCTGTTATCAACATTATTCTTAAAGATAATTACCACCTATTCATCTGCTGGTTGATCCATAAAGACTTTATATGTTTATATATCACACCAATCATTTCACAAACTCATTGTTGGACACGCAGGACTAGTGGACGTGTAGACACACAAAGTATTTTGTTTATCTCCACAGTTTGTATATCACTCCTATTGTGGTTTTAGTTTAAAGCAGCTGTACAAGAGAGAGAAAAGCATCAGCTATATTCTAACAACACACATGAAAGAAAGCTCAAAGTTTTACTCAAACAGAGCTGCACCGCGCACATCTACTATGAAACGGGTGAATAACAGATTGGATTAACTACTAGGCTTTGTTTTATGAGTAAAATCATTTGTACTGAATTATATTATTTAAAACTATGAGGTGAAATTAACACCGTCACACAAGGTTGTGATGTTTATATATGCAAAAAATCAAAACATTCAGCGCTCTGAAAACATTATTGGTTCAGGTTCATTTATACACACTTTACAAGCTTTGTCCCAATAAAGTTCACAGATTAAGCAAAAATGGACTCTAAGCAGTTCAAAATCCCACAGACTGAAGGGGATAACTCAGAAAACCTCATCCACACAGATCAACAACAACTACCCCCACATCCACAAATCCTACCAACACCAACAGTAGTCCATCTGATGTAACATCCCCCCTATCACACCCCCACCAGACCAACAACACCACTTTCTCCCCCCATCAGGTCTGTACTACCCCCAACATCATCCCCCATACCACCAGTCCTGCGCTTGATTTAAAGTTACAGCCTGATGTTTAATTTTGTAGCAGCTAAACTATGTTTTTTAACTCACACAGTATAACCACAAGGATTTATTTTCCTCATATATAGATCTATAACAACTATTCATCAGTACAGACTATACTCAAAGAAATATGTTTCTCTCCACTAAACCCAAAAGCTTTATAGGAATGAAAGGTCTATGAATTTACTGCTGTTTTAATTCCTTTCACACCAACCATCATGAGCTATGATTGAGTCAATTAGTCATGTATTTTCAGAGCCTACATCAGTGGTAAGTGGAATCTGAAACTAAGTTAAATAAAAATAATGCAGTTGCACGAGGGTTGCAGGCTTCATACTTACTTCATACCTGATAGAGGAACATCAGGCTCATGTAGTTGAAGAAATAATTTTAAATATTTATTTAATGAGATACATTCACGTGTATTTTGTTGTAATCAAACGGGGCTCCTGCACTTAGTTTGTAACCACAAATTTATTCTGTAGTGAACATCATGAATTTTGTTACATGTATAACAGTTTTTAATGATCAGATACACATGAACAGATGTGTTTAATGTCTCTGTGACAAGAAAAGGTGAAAAGAATCGTTAGTTTGGACATTTTGTAGGTGGGAAAAAAGATCAGTAAGCACAGAAAAGTCCTTTTCTTTTTGGAACACAAAACTTTAGCTTTTAACCAGCACACAAATGCTGTATCACTCCATCTTTATGAACGTTTATTCCATCACATATCGCAGAAAACAACGTGAGGCATCAAATGATTTATACACACAAGCGTATCAAACAAACAATTTTTCTCATAAAATGTTTGTCACTGTAATGTTACAATCTGTCTCAGCCTGCGTTACTGTCTGAGGGATCCACCATTCAGGTACATAGGCCACATCTCCATCTTTATCCCATAAGGGTTCAGGGGTTGGCGCTTTCTCTGCTCCGCTGAAAGGAGGCCAGGCCCACCCTGATGCATCGATGTCGGGAGAAGGATTGAAATGCCACAAATCTTCCTCCTCATCCTCGCTGGTCTCGATAGTCCAGGGCTGCGGAGGTAAGGTGCTCCACAATGACTCCGACGAGCCATCATCATCATCATCACACCATTTTTCAGATGTAGGGACGCAGTATTCAGAGACTTCAGAGTTTTCGCTGACTGTACTGTTTGTACTTTGATCGTCGAGGTTTGTCTGATCAGAAGAGTTGTAAGACACCATATTCTCGCCCCAAAGTCTGTGTTGTGAAAATATATAACCTCACAACAATCGACCACGCCTTTTAAAGACTGCGTGTGAAAGGGGAGGGTGTCGTGGTAAAACAGGCGTTGTATTACAAGCGTCTAAATTGCCAGTAAATTCATGCATAGTCTATGGTACGAATGTTTGATTCATATCAAGTGTAAAACAAATGATTGACAGGCCTTATCCTTGGGAAATACGTGCAATTCAGTAATAAAATGATAATATAACAGTTTCTGATACCTGGGGTGCAAAAAGCGTCGCTGAGATCATATGTTTCCATACAGACTTCTCTTTATTAGTACCCTGCTAAATCATGGGATTAGAAATTTTAAAAAATCCTTCATCACATATACAAGGTAATGAATAATCAAGCACAACAGAGCATTATGTCCCTCAGACTGATCCCTTACTTATCCAGGGATGTGTAGGCTTAGAACAGTATGGAGAGCTTTCAAACTTCCCTACCCCACAATTTGGGTTTGGGAGACAGATAGTTAGGGTTAGACCAGGTGTCCATACATCCTCTTTTAGTTATGTCGGTACTAAAGATCTAGACTGGGGAGTTTTTATGAGATGTGTATAAAGTTATGCGTGAGGAGTCAGCATGAAAAATTGTTTGTTTGTTGTTGCTGTGTGTGTGTGTGTGCTGGCTGAGACCTCACCAAACTAGTTTGGCTCCACCTTCTTCTGACTCCTTTACAGACTGAGCTGTGTGCAAAGGTTTTTGAATCTAAAAGATCTAGATTAGCAATTTTATCCATATTATACATATTAGATTTTTGTCTAACAGTGTCAGGTAAATAAATTAGAGGAGGAGTCACGTTTATGTTACACTCTAGTTCCCCCTACAGGCCAAGGCATAAAGGAGACGTTAACATTTATTTAAATTTTACTGCGTCAGAGAACAAGGAAGTGAAAGTAAAGTACAGACTGATCCAGGATCCACTGCTGCTAATGTTAAAGCTGAGTACATGCTGCAGCTGGGCTTGCAGCATTAGTGTGTGTGTGGTTCAGCCTGAGTAACACAAAGTAAGTTTAGAGCATCAGTCATGAGTGTAATCACCAAATTTCTTCTCTGTTAAAGTCGCTGAGTTTGCAGAAGGGGAATCTGTCTTTATTTAAAGAAACGAAAGGAGCAAAGCCAACAAAAGTGTCCACTGCTACAAACACTATTTAATACTTAAACTCAGACCTTCTAAAGTCTCTCAGATCAAAATATGAAAACAAAAACACCACAGCAGGGTCGGGAACCATAAGCGCAAACCCTACATGTGGCGGTGTCGCTGCGCCCCCTAGTGGTGGCAGGTTTTATCAAAGGAAAATAGAGTTTGGCTCCCACACTGAGAGCTGCTCTCAGGGACTAACAGCTGACGCTGCTTCACTGTGGACCCACTTTGGCTGCACTGTTTATTTTCACTTTAAGTCTATTTCACATTTTTCTGTTTCTGAAACATTTCAGCAACAGGCTTCATATTAAAGGACCATGCAGCATATTCAGGATGATTAAATGCTGTACTCTGTATAAAATGAACTGTACTGTCAGTACATTATATATTTTATTTTCTTTGTTTGTTTAACAGAAGTTTCTGTAAATGGCAAAAGGTTAAAATTCATTGGCTGGTTAAAAAAAAATCTGAACAAAGAGTAAAAATTAAACTACATTTTATAACAGTACATTGAATTATTATTATTTTTTTTCATTCAAGCAGGCAACTTTATACACACATAATTCAGTTGTAGCTATAATAGTTTGGTGATTTTTTACTGCATTTCATCAACTACAGAAGTTATAAACAGTACTTATATTCTTATTATATTGTTTAAAACTATATTTTAAACTATTTGCTCAGTTAAAAAAGGCAAAGTTTGGTTTTATGCACTGTCAGTCTGGAGCAGAGGAAGCTGAGGCTTGAAGGTGAGTAATGATCTTCATCTTGGACTTGAACTTCTGTCATGAGTAATGATGCACCAATCAGATCCTGTATGAAACCTCTGGCATTAATCTAACACAGTTTGGTCCATAGCAGGTCTGATACCAGACAGAAGTAAAACAAGCAGACGTGATGCTTGTTGCAGTATGTTCATAAGAGCAAAACAAACTAAAACAGTTCAGTTTGATGATGATGATGATGATGATGATACTTTATTGATCCCACAATGGGGAAATTACAGTTAACAGAACATCCAAGAAGACAAACAGAACAAACATGGGGAGATAGGTGAACTGTGGCCATGCTGCCCCCCTTCTGGAGGCGCTGCCATTAAAAAGGCAGAAACAATAGTGAAAACATATAAAGATGAGTGAGGAAAAAAATCATCTGTTACTTTGTATACATATGCACATACACAGTATAAGGTTACAAAAACCTCTGCGACAGAGCAGAAACATATAGCATGGGAGCACTAGGGTGGGGAGGGATGGACAGGGGAGCCAGCGGAGGCGAGGGGGGGGGTGGGGCTACTGTGGGGCTGACTCAAACTCCCTCCTCAGCTAACAGTTCTGATAAGATGTAGAGTTCATCAGCAGCTAGGTCAGGGAGATCAGTCCAACACAGGTCAGAAGAAGACAGGACAGCGGGGGGGTAGAGCATCTGTTTACAAACATCCTGGAGACAATTTGATAAGCAGCAGTCCAAGAACATCAGGGAGCCAAATTCCTGATTCTATGACTTGTTTTGGTACAGACTGGACTGATTAAATTGTTGACAGCCTTCAGTCTTACTGGCACCTCTCTGTGGAGAAAAATCCAATTCATCCGAATCTTCTTGGTTCGTTCCTTCGCCGTGCAGAAACAGATACATACATCTCCAAGATCTTACCCCTCCTAATCAGCTCCAGATATACAGAGTCTGAGTTTGAGTCTGTACCTTCTTCCTGCGTTCCCGTCATAAGCAGCCTTACCAAGGCCAGACAGCTGCCTAGACTTCCTGAATTGCAACGACAAACCAGGTATCTCCCAGTCCAATTCAGAGATACCCCAGTGTCAATAAGCCAAATGTGTGTGTCCTCCACTGACAGTACAGTCAGGCACGTCATCTTCCACACCACACAGGAATCCATAACGCAGCCAGCTGGAATGTCAGTTTATAAGAGGGAATAGGGTTCTCCTTCCCCCAATCTCCTCATGGTGAAAAATTGATCAAAACAATGGCGTTGAGAGACCAGCTGACCAGATCCATAATTATAAATTCCAGTTTGGAAGTTGTGTGAAGAGAAGCTCTAAAGCAGCAAAGCAGAGGACAAAGGAAGGACTGGAGAGAAGAAAAGTGCGACCGTCTCCGCTGAGAGCTGAAGAGAAAAAAAAAAAAAAAAAGTTTTGCTCTGTTTCAGTCCCAGTGTTACTGAGGAGCAGAAAGAAATGGGGCTCAGCTCCAAACATTCAGGACAGAAGTACATTCACAACTTTCATCCATCCACCCAAACCTTTAATGACACACTCATTACTACTGGTGGAAACTATCACAACCACAACAGCAGTAAAAACTTGCTTGTTTCATCGTTAAATTGAGAACAATTTGTAGTAATTTGTGTCCTGCAGACATCAGTAAATGTTTGCTTGTTTTGTTGAAATATTCTCCTCCCACAAAAGTGCCATGAAAAAGAAACTCCTACAAATACATAAGCAAGAAAGCAAAAATAACCCGTCCATGTCTATCATTCACAAGACTGTCACCACACACTTCAGTAAATCCAGAGCAGCTTTTTAACAGCCACATGCTGCAGACTAAGTCTGACCCTGAGTTCCTTTATCTTCAAAGTTACAACTGAAAAATAAAGAGATCTGCTGGTTCTTGTTTACCTGCATAAAATATCCGGGTACTAACATGTTATACTGAAGACGGTAGTTTAACACAGCAGGACATCTGCATCACGCTGTTAAGGAGTCCAGTGTCAGTAAGATTTTCCTTCTTCTTAAGTCCTTATTGATTCTTCCACACACTTTTCCTTCAACTCCTGGTCAAGGAAAGGAAAACTTTTGCTTTTGTAATTTTGCATTAAAAACATTTTTAAATTATATTTTTATTTCAGAGTGCATGTAAAATGTGCAAAAGGCTGAAAAGCTGAACTAAAACAATAAAAAAAAAACTTTCTGTGTCTAATTTTTTTCTTGATGCATCCTTACTCATGCAGGTAAGTCTCTCATCCACGTGGCTTCAGTCTGAATGCTGAGACACCGTATCACACAGGATGGTTCCAATCAGGTGCACATGATGGGGGCTCTGGCTCTTGAGATGTTGCATGACTAAACTAACTAACGACCACAATAATCCAGCAGCTCTGACACACAGCTCTGCATAAAGAACCCTCACCAAGAAATGAGAAAAGAGGACCATCATCAGCTCAGACTCAGACTGTCACACAGCAGGTCAAAGGTGTGGACACTGCAGGCAAACCTAATAAAAGCGAGAGCTGGATGTCTGCGTAGGTCATCCAGGTCAGAGTATCTCTGGAGCTTGAAAAAAAGGGTGACTGGACGTTTCACCTTAGCTGGATGAACAAACCCTTAGATTAACACATGTAGAGTGCACAACATGGTCTTTGCTGATGGTTAGAAGATCCAAAGTTACTTTATTTTAAGTCCTTTTAGAGTATTTTTTCTTAGTGGCCACCAGAGGGCAGCAAACACACATCAATGGATGGAGGAGGTGCTGCTGCTGTGCTGAGAAAGAGGAGGACGAAGAGGAGAAAGGAAGGCAGGAGAGTGAGGAAGAAGAGGAGGAGGAGGAGGAGGTGAATATGGAGGAGGTGAACTTCAGGAAAAGTTCATCTTCACTGCCGCCTCCAGAGGTAAACATCAGCTGTTGTGAGAAATGATGAAGATGATTTTAACCTTCTAAATGAGTAAAATTCATTTATTTATCCTCATTTACAGAGTGATTATTAATTTGTCGTAAACTTGTTGACATGTAACATCTTTTACAGCATGTATTCACTTTTTATAGCGGGCAGGTCTCAATTTGCAGGTATTTGAGTGATCTAAGATGGCGGCTGCGTGCTGAGACTCGGCCTAACACTGTCCCACAAAGCTCAAATAAACCTTGGTATGTGTGAAAGACTGTTATGTAAAGAAGGACAATTTTAGTTTAATCCTATCTTTTGTCAATGCGAGAAACAAGGCGGTCGTTAGCAGCCAAACAACATTATGACTGAAGTAAACAAACAGCTCGGTGAAAACAACGCGGCCCTGACTGGAGTCATTGATGAATTAATGGCCAAATATTTTAAAGAGGCCGACGAGAAAGCTGAAACGCGCATCAACAGGCTTGAGAAGCGCACTGAAAGCTTTCAACGTTATCTAAGCACACGGAAGAAATACGGACTATACGCTCAGACACGACTCAGCTGAAAGAGCGTGTGGCTGAGGCTGAACAAGCTGTCTCTCAGTGTGAAGAAACAATACACAAATACCAGGCAAAACTTACTGAAAAGGAGGACCGCGCAAGAAGAGACAACTTGCTTATATTCAATTTAAAAGAAGGGGTTGAAGGTGCAAACGCTCTGGATTACTTGCGAGAACAACTTCCTGGATGGTTCCCCATATTGTCCGAGGCCTGTCCGGTGCTGATGGGATGTCACCGGCTTGGACGCCTGCCCGAGCCTGGCACTGGGAGTAAGCCGTGGAGACCACACCCGCTGATCGTCAGATGTCTCCGGTACACTGACAGGATCGTCTTCTTAAAGAATTCAGGAAAAATCCCCCTGAAGTAGCAAATATCCAGCTACGGTTTGCCGCGGACTACAGTGAGGACACTTCAAAGCGTCGGAAATCCTGTTATAAGGTGATGCACGAAACTGGAACAAAGGGGTTTCAGGCTTTTGTCCTGTACCCCACGACAACGAAGTTAACCAAAGGGAATGACAACCATCTATTTCAAGATGCAAGTAAGGCTGAGCTCTTCATCTCAGCTGTGGAGGACTAAAGTGCCTCCAGCGCAGTGACCTGTAGGGCTGCTAAGAGAGGCGACTTTATTTTGACTTGTTTCTTGCGCTTATGAACTTATGGATTTTCAGTTTGTCAGTATGATCAAATTTATGGGACAGTGGTACCATTATGAGCGCAAACATATTTTATGAATGGGAGGGTGGAGGGTGGGTGGAGCGGGGTGAGAGAGGGAAGGGAAAGTCCAATCACCAAGCTTTTGTTTCTGACCTACCTTTTGAATATTTTTTTGTTTGGTATCTCATTCTGTATTTAGTTGTAGCTTAAATGATTTAATTTAAAAAAGAAAAAAAAAAGAAACATATAACACTGAATAGATCTGACATTAGAGAATATGGTATATTTGATTTTGATGAAGACCTGGACCCTGACAGCCATTGGTTGAGACACCATTTGTCACACCATTAAGACCATTATGCGTAGAATATTATAAATAAAACTACTTACCAGTAATAAAGAGCTTTTATTCTTTTTATTTTTAAGTGAGACATTAATGTTGACTAAATCTATCCAGTTATGATGCTTATCTTTAATTTCAGGAGTTTATCACAGGAGCTTCCAGCCTTGTTGGTCTGTGTAGCAGACTGGTGGGAAAATAAACTAGATTTTTATAGTTTAAACTTATGTATATTGATTGATTCATCAACCAAACTTAAATATTTATCATGTTAAATATTGAAATGTGATTAAAATGAGATACATTTTGATTAATTAATTACAAAGCTCCTGAATAATTAGATTAATTTTTTACATTTTTCTAATTTTTATCCAGTAATGGCAGAAATAATGAAATCCTCAAATAAATGAATAAAGTGCAGTTGCTATTCCATCAATAGATTCAATTTTTACTGTACAATTGTTTCAACAAATAACCGTAAACTGAACTGTCATCAACTGCAGCAGAAACAGTTTTATTGAGTAACAAACTGACCTGAGGTCAGCTCTGGGGTCTGCTGCTGTCTCAGTCTCTAACACACAGGTCGCTCAGTAAACTCAGTCTAAGATGTTTCTCCACAGTTTCTTCTTCACTTTCTGTCTCCTGCAGTTTGTCCGTCAGGCTCAATAATTAGATTTTATAAACTAAATGTAAAATTAGGATTCAGCTTCATCTGATGGAGATTCAAGTTGTGTAAATGATGACAGCAGATATTATAAAATAAATTATATATTTGATAACAAACTTTTATTCTGTGTGTGATGATGTCAGAGTGGGTCAGGCTGATTAATGTGACTCATCATGATCCACACTGACACGTGCGATCCTCCATCATCGGATTAAAATGGAGGCTCCGCCCTTTATTTACCCGTTGCCATGGTGAATCCTGGTATCAGAGCTCCATTGATGATGGCTTTCTTTCCTCACTCACGCGCACACTAAATCAGGGTGATCATACTCAGAGCTGATTGATCTGACTCTGATCAGCTGTTCTGGAACAGGAAACTCAGAGTGTGTTTTTAAACTCAGTTTGTTGAACCTGCTTCCTGGAACTAACAACAGAACAGCCACACAATAACAAACTGAGGATCTAAACTGAAAGGAAACCTAAGAAAATACAACTACAAAATACAACAAAACAGAACTACACAAAAACAACTCAAAACACTGGGCCACCGGCCGAGGACATGACAGATTCAATGCAGCTGTTTATGACTTTATGAATGTTGAATAGTCAGGAAATTACCTTTTATAAGAAGATAGTGGGTCCCGAGTTTAGCGAGATAACATAAAGCTTTACCAGATTTTATGACACAGCTGCAGCACTTATGACACCGTGTGTATATGTGGGAAAGAATGACTGCTTGACCTACATGAACGTTATACTTAGTATACGAAATAAAATACACATACATGGTACTCTGACCATCTTTGCTTCACTAACTATATGCTGTATGTTTCAAACATACAGCATATAGTTATCACCTTGTTCTCTTCTCACAATTAAAATAATGACCCATAAATCTACAAATTTGAAACCAACACAATTTATTTTAACATTAATGTGACCATCGCAATATCAAATAAACAGTGCAATTTAAAGTAAATGCAATTTTTATTTTTAAATGAAAATATAATGTGCAAAGAAATAAAAATGGCCTCTGTCCAAAAGTTCAAATAATGCTTCAAATTAAATCAAAAAGAGTTTTCTGTCCAAAACAGCTGAAAAGTTTACAGATGATTCAGTTCATGAAGAGGTTTATTATTCAGGATGAACACTGATATTAATGCGAGGGCAAAATAAAGAGCCAAGGTAGCTGCTCTTACTGTCCTTCACTCGTTACCTAACATCACTGAAATGGTGCCGCTTAGCAAACATCATCCATGAGAGCTTGATTCCAACAGGTAAACTAACAGAAACATTACTGTACAAACATTAACAGGTATCAGCGACACACTAACATATCATCCAGAGTGACGTCACAGCTCCAGGGTGCAATGCTCATGTATTGCAGTCAACTTTATTTTTGTTTTCTGTGAAATATTCCCATACCTTTGACAGTCTGCCTCCATTTTCTTTCATTTTCTTCACCCTCCTCTCTGTTCCATCTGTTGGTCACATTATGTTCTTTTTCTATAGTAATTTTGTCATTGGAAACAATGGAGGCACTACTGCCCCTAAATCTTTCTGTAGGGTACTGCAGTTACAAAATCACACACATGGTTTTAGAAGATGACACGACAACATTAAAATTCCATGTTGACTAATTTCTGTAGTCATCATCATCAATTAAGTCAATCAACCATTGCAGCCCTAATGAAGACCAGAGCTGACCACTGAGCAGGAGACAGTTTATCTGTGGAGAGACGTCCTGATCTCAGGGACTGTTGGATCTCCTCCACTAGAGAACCATCATTCAGTTCATTCAGACAGTGGAACAGATTGATGCTTTTCTCTGCAGACAGATTCTCACTGAGCTTCTCCTTGATGTACTGGACTGTTTCCTGATTGGTCTGTGATCTACTTCCTGTCTCTGTCAGCAGGCCTCGTAGGAGACTCTGATTGGTCTGCAGTGAAAGACCCAGGAGGAAGCGGAGGAACAAGTCCAGGTGTCCATTTGGACTCTGTAAGGCCTTGTTCACAGCACTCTGGTAGAGGTGTTGCTCTGTCTGGGAGGTTGCTGGTTGTTCTTCCAGCAGATTGAGTCCAGAGTTGATGAAGGTCAGATGGACATGAAGAGCAGCCAGAAACTCCTGAACACTCAGATGGATGAAGCAGAACACCTTGTCCTGGTACAGCCCTCTCTCCTCTTTAAAGATCTGTGTGAACACTCCTGAGTACACTGAGGCTGCTCTGATATCGATGCCACACTCTGTCAGGTCTGATTCATAGAAGATCAGGTTTCCTTTCTGCAGCTGATCCAAAGCCAGTTTTCCCAGAGACTCAATCATCTTCCTGCTCTCTGGACTCCAGTGTGGATCTGTCTCAGCTCCTCCATCATACTTGACCTTCTTCACTTTGGCCTGAACCACCAGGAAGTGGATGTACATCTCAGTCAGGGTCTTGGGCAGCTCTCCTCCCTCTCTGGTTTTCAGCACATCCTCCAGAACTGTAGCAGTGATCCAGCAGAAGACTGGGATGTGGGACATGATGTGGAGGCTTTGTGATGTCTTGATGTGGGAGATGATCCTGCTGGCCTGCTCCTCATCTCTGAATCTCTTCCTGAAGTACTCCTCCTTCTGTGCGTCAGTGAACCCTCTGAGCTCTGTCACCATGCTAACACACTGAGGAGGGATCTGATTGGCTGCTGCAGGTCGTGTGGTTATCCAGAGGTGAGCAGAGGGAAGCAGGTTCCCCCTGATGAGGTTTGTCAGCAGCACATCCACTGAGGTGGATTTTCTAGGGTCAGTCAGGATTGTAGTTTTGTGGAAGTCCAGAGGAAGTCGACACTCATCCAGACCATCAAAGATGAACACAACCTGGAAGTGTTCAAAGCTGCAGATTCCTGCTTCTTTGGTTTCAGTGAAGAAGTGATGAACAAGTTCCACCAAGCTGAACTTTTCCTCTTTCAGCACATTCAGCTCTCTGAAAGTCAATGGAAACATGAACTGGATGTCCTGGTTGGCTTTGTCTTCAGCCCAGTCGAGGGTGTATTTCTGTGTTAGGACTGTTTTCCCAATGCCAGCCACTCCCTTTGTCAGCACTGTTCTGATTGGTTCATCTCTTCCAGGTGAGCCTTTAAAGAGGTCTTCTTGTCTGATTGTTGTTTCTGGTCTGTCTGGTTTCCTGGATGCTGTTTCAATCTGTCTGACCTCATGTTCATCATTGACCTCTGCAGCCCCTCCCTCTGTGATGTAGAGCTCTGTGTAGATCTGATTCAGAGGGGTTGGGTTTCCTGCTTTAGCGATGCCCTCAAACACACACTGGAACTTCTTCTTCAGGGTGGATTTAAGGTTACGTTGGTAAACTGCAGCACGAAGTTCTGAATAGTAAAAAAAAAAAAAAGAGCAAATAAATAGATTAAAAAAATTTTTAAAAATCAAGCAACAATGCAAAATGTCAGTTAATGTAACTGCATGTGACAATTTCATTCTCAAAATGATGAGCATCTGAATATATGTTGATTTGTTGAGACATGAGTAAATGTCTCATTCATCCAGCAGCTTCAATCTTTAGAGAAATCCTCTTACTGCTCTGCAGACGCTCAGCCAGCTCCTCCTGCTTCATTCTCCTCAGGAAGTCCAGGGTGATCTTCAGAAATGCCTCTCTGCTGCTCCTCCTCTGCTCTTTGTCATCACCCTCCAGCACCTCCTTATCCTCCCTCTCTTTCTCTAAGTTTTTTGGACTAGACTCAAGACTCAGAACCTTCTGGACCTTTTTCAGCTCATTTTTAACAAAAGCGTTGATGTTCTTCCTCAGCAGCTGGAACAGAATATTATATAAACCAAACATAGGAACTATATTAAGACAGGGTGGTGTGACAAAATTTTCATATAACTTTTTTGTTTAATTATAAAGTTTTTTTCTTCATGCAAGATTGTTCTTACATGATCTTCTGATGAGAAGGGAGTTACTGCTGTTGATTTGCTTTAAAAAGCTCATTTAATTGTCTTACAGACTGTATTATGTGTTTTTCTTTATGTTCAGACACGAGTATAAAGATGAACCCTTCAAAGTATGGTTGCCAATATTATGGGAGTAACTAAGTTAAATAATCAGAATTTTCTCATATGCAGTCCCTTTTGCAAATGCCCGTGTATGTCTGACTTAACTGTACTGGTTTTTCAGACTGATCTGTAGATGTGGAGGCTGCAGAATTTTAGCTTAAGACATTCCTGGAACTCTAAAACATGTTTTCAGTTAAGGTGGAGAAGCAACTTGCTGGTGTTTTCACCTCCATCTACTGCTTGTGTTCTACAGCATTTGCAGTCATTTGTATATTGTTGGTTTTTAATATCTGAAGAACTTCTAGACAGACGTGGATCCTCTTTTTGTTATTAATTTCTCTGGATCAACCTGTATAGTTTCTTTGCTTTTACAACTTTCGCTGGCAGCCATTCTCACCTCTAAACTTTTGTACAAACACTCAGGTGAGCACGCCTGTGGTGGCAGAGTGAAATGGGTCCCCACTGTGACACTTCCTGACACCACCACTCACATTCTGGTATATACTATACCAGGGCTGACAATTTTCCCAGTATTGGGACCAGTTTTGTGTGGAAATTGATGGCTGTGGGTGTACGATCACATCAGTATGTATCAGACTGAAATCATGAAGTCAAATATCAGCTATAAAAGTAGTTGTTGTACATGTACAGACCATAAATATGGAGTCCAGCTGTGTTTGATGCTGCTTGGCAGACTGACCACTGGGAACCTCGGAGCTCTCCTGGTCCACTCTGTGGAGGAACATCAAGAATTAGTTCAAGTACAGGGTAAAGATCGCATTAAAGACATTTTGACAAAGACAGCATCTCAGACGATTCCCTGTAGCTGTAAAGGTTTACCAGTCCTGCTGATCCACTGAATATCAACAGCTCGACTTGTACCATATTACATGTGTATTAATGAGAAAAGCGAAGCGATGTTCACGGCTGTGAATTAGGTTGGGCTCTAAGGCTGAACTTGCTGCTTTGTATCAGTTCATATCACAGATAAAAGGACACAAAGTGCGTACTTGTCGTCTTGCTCTAATCTCTGTCTGTGTTTCCCTCTGTGCTGCACACAGATGCTGCAGTAGTTTGGTTTGGACCCTAAAACGTATTTGCAGCACAGAAAGGGGAGCGTGTTCTCCCACGTTTGCACCAGTGGCGGCGCCAGGGGGGGGCCCTAGGGGGTGCTATAGCTCCCCATGGAAAAGTCATAACAACCTCATAGCACCCCCAAGAAAATAACTTGTGTTCGTGTGTGTTGAGAACTGGAAGAACAAATGATCCTTAATAGCACCCTCAGTAAAAGGCTTAGCCCCCCTTTCCCCCCCTTAGAACCTGCAGAAAAATATTTCTGGAGCCGCCACTGCATTCTTTACACTCTGACTGCTGTGTTTGTGGAACAAACTCCAACACACACCACTTCACATATGAACACAGAAATGTGTGTGAAAAAATGCTGAGCTGACATTAAACATGATGGAGAATTTATTCAGAAACAGAGTCAGGAACAACATGCAGACACACATTACCTCCATGCTGGAACAGACTGTCCTGGTTCATCAGTAACCGTCCAGCTGAACACACATTCTGGTTCATCCATTGGTCTCAGAGGACTCATGTGTGGAGAGTTTGCAGGGCTATTTGAAAATTATCCCAAATAAGATAGTGAGAAATTATATCTGAAACTTTTCATCATCGAAATCTGAAATGATTCAAATGAAAAATGATCTGATCTGACATTAAACACGATGGAGAATTTATTCAGAAACACTGATTCAGGAACAACATTCAGACACACATTACCTCTTCCTGTGAGAGTGTTTTCTTTTAAAATTAATACCAGTCTCCTTTGAATCGTCGCTCTTTAAGGACACAGAGCTGGAATCAGATGGAGAAGAATCTGGACTCAGAAAAGGTCTGAAAAAAACAAACAAAATTCTACCTTATTGAAATGCATATTTTCGGCAAAATTCATTTAATACTTTACTTCAATAAAAAACAGAAGGAAATACAAGGAGAAAAAACAAAAATAATCACAGACATGAAAAATGAACATAATTTTTCAAAATAATTTCACAATTTATCCTCTGAAATAAGATCACACTGGGGTCACATATTGAGAGGTGCTCCTTGTGTCAGCCAAATAGCTTTTTAATCTCAGTATTAGACATTTGTGTTCTCCTGCACAGTGTACAGGTCAGCTGGTATATTTAACTAGAAGGTCTGGGTTCAATTCCACCTTTTTACCAGGCCTTTCTGTATGGAGTTACATGTTCTCCACATGCTTGCGTGGGTTTACTCCGGTTTCCCACGACAGCCCAAAGACATGCAGTTAGTGAGGTTAGATTAACTGGTGATTCTAAATTGACCATGGGTGTGAATGGTTGCCTGCCTCTCTGTGTCAGACCCATTCAGCCCGAAAAGGATGAGCGGAAGAGAATGGATGGATGGATCAGTGAGAACAGGTTAAAAAAAATTAGCTCCAAGGACAAGCTGAAACTCTGTAGGATAATCAGCCTAACTGCTGTTAATATCCAACGTACAGAGAAATTGATGGAGCTGAACAAAGTGTCCACAGAAATCAAAAACTCATTACTGATCTTTACAAACTCACATTATGAAACAGCTCAGAATCAACGCAAGTCTTTGTAAATTACATCATTTGTAAAGGATCAGCTCGCAAAGCACAGTGGAAATGCACGCATTCTTAAGCGGTTCGCCAGTTCATTGGAACCAGCCCTAGAACAAGCACCGGCACCTCATCAGTTGAAACACAGTATCAGAGTGAGCTACATCCATTCATCCATTTTCTTCTGCTCATCTGGGGCTGGGTTGTAGGGTCAGCAGCTTAAGCAGAGAAGCCCAGGCTTCCCTCTCCCCAGCCACCTCCTCCAGAGGGACCCCAAGGCGTTCCCATGCCAGCTGACAGATATAATCTCTCCAGAGTGTCCTGGGTCTGCCCCGAGGCCTCCTCCTGGTAGGACATGCCCAGAACACCTCACCCAAGAGGCACCCAGGAGGCATCCTAATCAGATGTCTGAGACACCTCAACTGGCTCTTTTTGATGTGGAGGAGCAGTGCCTTTACTCTGAGCCCCATCCCAAATGGCCGCACTCCTCACCTTATCTCTAAGGGAGAGGCCAGCTGCCCTTCAAAGGAAACTCATTTCTGCCGCTTGTATTCGCGATCTTATTCTTTCAGTCACTACCCAAAGTTTGTGACCATAGATGAGGGTAGGAACGTAGATCGACCGGTAAATCAACAGCTTCGCTTTTACGCTCAGCTCCCTCTTCACTACGACAGACCAGTGCAGCGTCCACATCACAGCAGATGCTGCCCCGATCCATCTGTCGATCTCCCGTTCCTCTCTTCCATCACTCATGAACAAGACTCCGAGATACTTAATCTCCTCCATCTGGGGCAGCAACTCGTCCTTGAGCTGGAGAGGGCACTCCACCCTTTTGTGGCTGAGGAACATGGCCTCAGACTTAGAGATGCTGATTCTTATGCAAGCTGCTTCACACTCATCTGCGAACTGTTCCACTGCGAGCTGGAGGCCACCGCCTGATGAAGCCAACAGGACCACATCATCCGCAAAGAGCAGAGATGATATTCTGTGACCACCAAGGCAGAAGTCTTTGGCACTTTTTACAATTACAATTTTTCAAAATTACAAACAGAATCAATGACAAAGGGCAGCCCTGGTGAAGTCCAACACCCACAGGAAATGAGTCCAACTCATTTGCAAGCTATACTGACCTAACACTCACTGCGGCTGTACAGGGACTGAATGGCCCGCAACAACAGGCCAGACACCCCATACTCCCACAGGACACCCCGAGGGATGCGGTTGATTGCCTTCTTCATGTCTACAAAACACATGTAGACTGGTTGGGCAAACTCCCACGCACACTCGAATATCCTCAAGAAGATAAAGAGCTGGTCCAGCGTTCCACAACCAGGACAAAAACTGCAATGTTCCTTTTGAAACCGATGTTTGACTAATGGACGGACCCTGCTTTCCAGCACCCTGGCATAGCCCTTACCGGCTGAGGAGTGTGATCCCCAAAAGTTGGCGCACACCATCCGGTCTCCCTTTTTAAAGATGGGACCACCATGCTGGTCTGCCAGTCTAGTGGGACCACCCCAGATCTCCATGCATTGTTGCAGAGGCATGTCTACCAAGACAGCCCTACAATATCCAGAGCCTTCGGGAACTCGGGGTGAATCTCGCCAGCCTCAGGGGCCCTGCCACCAAGGAGTTTTGACTCCCTGAGTGACCTCACCCCCAGTGATGGGCAAGTCATCCCCCTTGTCCCCAGACTCTGCTTCCACTACAGAAGGCGTGTCTGTGGGATTAAGGAGGTCCTTGAGGTATTCCATCCACTGCCTGACTATAGCCTCAGTTGAAGTCAGCAACACTCCACCCGCACTATAAACCATGTGAGTGGAGCACCACTTTCCCCTCCTGAATCACCTGTCGGTTTGCCAGAATCACTTCAAGGCCATCCGAAAGTTTTTTCCCGTGGCCTCACTGAACTCCTCCCACACCTGAGTTTTTGCTTCGGCTACCGCCTGGGCCGCATTCCTCTTGGTCTGCCAGTATCAGCCAACTGCCTCCAGAGTCCCACAGGCTAACCAAGCCCGATAAGATTCCTTCTTCAGCTTGATGGCTCCCTTCAACTCCTGTGAACACCGTCTGGTTCAAGGATTACCACCACCAATCATGCCCCTCAAGGTCTCACTGTCATTGCCCATGTGAGCATTGAAGTCTACCAGCAGGACGATGGAGTCACCAGATAGAGCACCCTGAAGCATCCGGCCCAGCAACTCCAAGAAGGGTGGGTACTTGAACTGTCATTTGGCGCACAACCGCCAGGACCCGTTCCCCGACCTGAAGGTGCAGGGAAGCAACCCTGTCATCTACCAGTGAAAACTGTGACATACAGGCGGCAGTGGCACAAGCACTGGCACCTCATCAGTCCCCGCACCCCACAGAGGACAGAAATGTATCCATGAGAACATCATTGTCTGAAGATGGGAGAACTCTGGTCTTCGAAGATATTCCAGGTTCCTGTTTGAGCTAGCTGTCCTCTGTTAGACAAATAGATGAGGATCTGTTGAGCTTCAGCCGGCGGGCCGTTTGTAGTGCTTTCCAAATTTGAAGCCTCATAGTGTCACAGTAACACTGCAGTTCGCCCTTACGATGCTTTTATATGACAGACTAGACCCTCAGAATTGGATTGACACTTCATTTGTCCAATCATGTTATGAAATGGGTTCTCCAGAGCCAATAATAACCTGACAGCATCATGTGACTTTTCTGGACATGCCCCCAAATCTTCTCCAATTGTGATTGGTCGACTCTGACCCAAAATCCAAAACTACAGGTGTATAGCCAACAAAATTCCTGACACGTGGGTATATGGGACTATGGGGTGGGTTTTCACATGAAACCATAAACTCCCTGCGTATTCAGTGCGTCCTCCGTGCGTGAAACTGAGCAGGAAGTAAGAGTGTGTGCACCGTCGTGCATAAACAGTCTTTACAATACTTTTTCTCGCCAAAGGATTGTCAGAATGCATCAAAAACAGACTGTATTTATTCAGTGAAGTGACTAAATAACTCACGAGAGTGGATTATAATTTATTAGAGGATTTTGTCATTGATTTGACTGGTTTTATCGCTGAAAAATCCTGCGAACGAACAGCTGTACTTCAACAGTGATTCATGGTACGTGTTACGTTTTATTCTCAGCTCGTCCTCGTATTATATGCCGTTTAGATGTAAATATATATGTAATGGTGAGCTTGACATGCACCATTACACAGAAAATATCACCATACGCTGGTGTTACGTAGCTTATATTGTGTGTGTGCGCTTTACATATGGAAATTTACAAGAGCAGTGATGGGGGCAGGGAAGGTTGTTACAGGTCTCGATGAGGCTTTCACGGGGTCTTTATTACATTTATTACGGCAGGATGAGGAGGACAATGGCTCAGAGCTTTTTTTGACCAGTAAGTGTCTAAAGTTTTACAAAAAGC
The DNA here is from genome assembly GCA_013435755.1 of Amphilophus citrinellus. Taxonomy (NCBI): domain Eukaryota; kingdom Metazoa; phylum Chordata; class Actinopteri; order Cichliformes; family Cichlidae; genus Amphilophus; species Amphilophus citrinellus. The sequence continues at coordinate 6,421,805 of CM024212.1, forward strand.
TTTATGCTTTGTGTAAGTTTTGTTTGTGGGGTGGGGGTATTTGTTTGGGAGGGGGTTGTAAGTTGTGTTTCAGAGAAGGACTATTGGGAGGATTGTGGTTTTTTATTTTATGTGAATGTGTAGTGTTTACATTTACTGTAACTTTTGATCAATATACAATTTATTTAGTTTGTGTGTGTGAAGGAATCACTGAAAATACACTGGGGGGGGGGGGGGGGGGGGGGGGGTTGTGAATGAAGGCCTAAAATTTTCCTTCGTTTACAAATTAGGGCAACCTCAGATTTATAATGTCTATAATTATAATTAATTTGTACTATCAGTAACTTTGTGTATAGCAGAGGATTCCTCAGGGTAGTATCTTTGATCAGAGCCTCATTGATGACTGTATGTTGAAGCTTTGAGGAGTTACAGCCATTTGAACTTTATATAACAAAGGCTGCTCACATGTGAGACCACGCCTGAGATCAACACACACAAACCTTTACAAAACAGCAGGTTTTTGTGCCATCTTGATAAAATTTGAAATGCACGGTAAAAAGACTTCATTCTACAGCTTCATTATATTTTCCAATCCATACCATGCTGTGTGACGCACCGTCAGCTCACCTGTGCAGGTCTCCCTCTGCATCGCTGATGTCAGCGATCAGGTCCTTTGCCTTGCCTGTTTGGAAAATCCCTGTTTTCCACTTTTCATTTGGTCAGTTTTTTGGGGGTCGGGCAGCTTAAATGTTACTGTAAAAAGTCCTGACCGCTGTTTTTATCCACTGATCACTGATCAATGTGTCACTGGCAACACAGGAAATGGGTTAGCACACAGGTCTTGGCCTGTCCAGCAGCTGTTGCAGTGCATTGTGGGATTTGTAGTATAAGTGGTGGGATCACTATTTACCTGTGGACAATTAACAATAGCTATATGAAATCATCTTAAAATTATATCATGGGCCACATCTGGCCCGCTGACCTGGAGTCTGACATGTGCCCTACAACATCCATTCTTTACTCTGTGTTTGTGGAACGAACAAACCGCTTCACATATGAATACAGAAATGTGTGTGAACAAGAGCTGAGCTGGTATTAAACATCATGGAGAATTTATTCAGAAACACTGAGTCAGGAACACATTACCTCTTCCTGCCGGAGAATCGTTTTCTTTTAAAATTAATACCAGTCTCCTTTGAATCGTTGCTCGTTAAGGACACAGAGCTGGAATCAGAAGAATTTGGACTCCGAAAAGGTCTGAAAAAAATAATCACAGGTTTTTATGCTGGAACAGTTTGTAAACATCATCCCTCAACGTCATCTTCTGCCGACAGGCCGGCGACCTGTACAGGGTGTGCAGGTCGCCAGCCGGGATAGGCTCCAGCCCCTGTCAGCCTGAAAAGGATGAGCGGAAGAGAATGGATGGATGGATCAGAGAACAGGTTAAAAAATGAGCTCCAAGGACAAGTTGAAACTCTGTGGGATAATCAGCCCAACTTCAGCCCTCACACTGCTGTTAATATCCAGAGAAACTGATGGAGCTGAACATAGTGTCCACAGAAATCAAAAACTGATCTTTACAAACTCACATTATGAAACAGCTCAAAATTAATGCAAGTCTTTGTGAATCACATCAGAACGCATCACTGTAAAAAAAGGTCCCATATAGAAAACAGAAGAGCAAGACTCGAACATGAATGAAACGAATGTTTACATGAGTTTTAATAAGATTTACAGATCATCCAGGCACCAGTTTATCGCCAGGTTTCTAAATCTGATCTAGAATCAGGAATTTGTCACCAATAAGGAATTCATCAGGAATCACAGTTATTCCTAAAGAAGGTAAAGCTGCCACTGTGTGGTCACCATGGATATTGTATCAGCTGAGCTCTTTTTCACTGTGTGAATAAGAGCTGAGCTGACATTCAACATGAGGGAGAATTTATTGATTAACATCGAGTCAGCAACAACATTCAGACACACATCACCTCTGTGCTTCATGATGTCCTTGTTGTTCTAGTTGTAAATGTTTTAGTGGTCTTATGACTGGATCATGTAAGCACACATCAGTCTCAGAGGATGCACAGCTGGATTCAGAGTCATCAAAATACCTGAAAGGGAAAAAAAAAATTTCACTATCAATGCTTATATTTTCTGCAATGTAATTTCAAATTTTTAAAGTTTAAAAAATGATAACAGAGAAACTAAAAAAGAAAGAAACAAATCACAGACATAATAGACCAAATTATATCACAAATAACACATAAAAAACAACTTGTCAAACTAACTGCCAGAACTGTATCCTCTAAAATATGATCCAACCCTGGTTAAATGGTGAATATTACTCACTGTGTCAGACAAACTTCTTTCTTTAAACAATATTAATAATTTGGGTTCTTCTGCTGCACATGCTACAGATGAGCTGTTAGAATACAGGTTTTTATGCCTGCACTCCACCTGATCTGTCACATTCATCCAGAGAACAGCTGACAGGATCAGACACATTACTGCGGTAGGTATGATACCAACAGTACGCTCAGTAATAAAGAATGAATCAATAAGCTTACCCTGTTAGAAGGGGCAAAACTTGTATTAAGAGGAGAGATAACAGACTGACAGACTACAACGTATATTATTCTCTGCAGTTAGCTCATTAACAGGAAACTAGAGAACCAATCAGAGTGAGCTACAGTCCAAACTGAGCAACACACACACACACACACACACACACACACACACACACACACACACACACACACACACACACACACAGAAATGTTTCTATGACTACATCATTATCTGATGATGGGAAAACTCTGGTCCTTGGAGATATTAAAAATAAATATTTAAATGTGTCCTCAAATTGACAACAACATGTTATTTTACACTGTGTCCCTTATTGTTTGGGCAGGTTGCAGGTCTGGGACATTCAGGTGTGTGTTGCTGCCCATCAATCTAGGAATGCTTGTAGGGCCATTTCCAAACAACTGGAAGTCTGTTACACCTCTGCATCCCTTGCTCACCTTACAGTGGCCACAGCCTAACTGTCAGTAGTCTCAGCTGGATGAGGTGTGGATAAAGGTGTGACTAAGGTGAATACACCCCTTCTAGCCTTTATATTTTCTGATCTGTCATCTTTAGCTGAGAGTCGTAAGACACTTAAAATTAAACAAATTAAAAATTCTGAAAACAAAAATCCAGAAGATCTATTGCTCAAGACCACTTTAAAAAATAATGACTAGAAAGACTGGCTTAGGTTGTCACCATACTAGAATTTCAAACCTGATACTAAGGAAACACTAAGATTTTGACCCCATCGTGGAACAACAGAAGTAATGGCAGAGTTCACATCACAAAAAGTTAATTTGTTAATTTTCAACTTTTTTTCTCAATTATAAGTTAGATTAAACAAAATAAATATTGAGGAATAAGTTTTGAGTTTTTATTCATTTTACAGATTTAGATCATTTCAGACTGAAGGTAAAATATATTTTAGAACCTACTAATAAACATAGAATACAAAAAACAACACAATATCTCACATAACTAAATAATTGAATTATTGTAGAAGAAGAGCATCATGGGAAAGTAATAACACATTTTAATAAATTACTGCAAAAGTAGAAAAGTTAATCATTTAATCCACATCTCAGTCTGCGGCTCTTCACGTCCTCAGCTCTTGTTTTCAGGCCTGAGTCTGTTGCTGATTTCACTCTTTGTTTGCTCAGATTGGTTCTCCTCACTCTGGACTCTGCTCACTTCAGCTACACTTCCCCAGCCGCTCTGCACAGCCAGCAACCCGCCCGGTTCTACATGTGTCTCTGTCACAACCCATTCAGCCTACAATCCATCTTTATCTAACTACAGTCTGCTAGCTGCTGTGCTAATGGCATCAGAAGGCTAATGTGTCTATTGGAAACTGCTAATAGTTAAACAGCTAATTGTAATGTGCCAGCCAGACTCACCCTGCTGGAGGAGGCAAAGATGGCACTGTTGGCATCGATACTGTTGCATCTTGATTCAATATCAATTTTAGTATCAATATCTGAGTATTGATTTCTTGACAACCCTATTCTGGGTGTTTGGAAACAATTTTGATTGTCTCTATTAAACTGTGGTATTTATCTCTGTGGTACACCAGTTTGAATAGTTTTTCAAGAGCCTATCAGTCAAAACAATAAATACAAAATTAATATGTTAAAACTTCAGCTCAAATTATCTCCAACAAACACAAACAGTGAGATTTTATTCTGTGTAATCCTCCTGCTTCAAACAGTAAATTTAACTAACCTGCTGTACACATTCACAAACCTCATGAAAAGTAACAGTGAGCACATGAACATCACATTCAGGACTCAGTTACAGCTTACATGGATGGAGTAAAGTAGAACTGTGGCTGGATGAACTCATCACTTAGAGACAGACAGCCGGACTCTGGGTCAACAATCGTCTGGTCTATGCTGTAAGTTGGAAAGGGAGGCGAGCAGGAACTCTGAGTGAGTCTGACAGACACACAGAGAGAAACATTTATTAGTGATCATCCACCAAAGCTTTTCTTCTCTGCTCCTCCCTGATCCTGGTTCTGTTGGAGCTCTCTTCCTGTTAAAAGGAAGTTCTTCCTCCTCAGTGTCACCAAATGCTGCTCATAGTGGGATATCTGATCATTGGCTTTCTTTCTAATATTGTACAGCTTTACCTTACAGTACAAAGTTAGATAGCTGTCATTGTACCTTGTGTTGCACAGAAAATGAGTTAAAGCTGTTTTAATAATGTAATGGTGCTCTTGTGTCTCAGTGGGGCAAATAGGCCATAATGAGAATCTGATTTTCCCTCATCTACATGTTTTCCTGCATTATGAGGATCTATTGGGTGAGATTCTGGAGTTCCTGCATTTTTTAAGCTTTGTGTGTGAATAATGATGCAGCAGTGATGTGAGTGCTGAGCTGTGACATGGAGAAGAGTCATGGACAGTTAGAGATGGTCATCTCACCTCTGAGCTTTGGTCTGGCTCTCATGTTCCCCACACAGAGTGGTTTTAGAGGGAGGGACTCCCTCCTCTCTGTCCTCACACTGATCCATGCTGCTGAATTCACATCAGCTCACACACACTTTCTACCTTCACCTGCAGAGGAAACACACATCATTCATGGACACAACCTGCAGCCCAACCCACACATGATGCATTCACTGACACACACTGATTTACTTTGAATGGAAGCTTCAGTCCATTAATATTCAGTCAATTCAGAGGATTTGTCTTCAAACACAAGAGTGATCCAAAGTTTGTCCTGAAATCAGAGCTGAACATCTGCTCCAAACATTCCAGAAACAAAGAGGAAAGTTCCTTTAAAGGAGGAAACAAAGCAAACTTTCATTTCCTGCAAACAGAAGAAGAAGTTCGACACTCAGGCTCGATCACATGATCTGTTTGCAGGGACGAATCATTATTTTTTATGTTTGTATTTTTAATATCACACTGAAGATTTCTGAATGTTTGACTTGGTCTCATTCCTCCAACACTTTAATGTAACAAAGGAGAGTCCACATGCACACACAGAGCTGGAGAGCTCACTTCCTGTAGTGAGATTAAAGAATGTTTAGTGTCTACGTACATACTAAAAAGATTTGTTTGTTATAAATTGTTCCATTTCCTCTTTTTCAGACAAAAATATAAAGGGACTGAACAACATCTGTAACATCTGCACTTTGACTCAAATTATGTCTGAGTACACATACAAGTCAATAACTGCTATTTGGTGTTATTTTATAAATAAATATAACAATATTGTACACATTATGTACATGATTAGGGGTGCGACTAAAGATTATTTTGGTAGTCATGTAATCTGTCAATTATTTTATCGATTAGTCAATGATTATTTCAATCTTACCTCACCTGTTCAAGCCTGCCCACCTGTTAACATCACCTTGTTGTCTCTTATCACAATAAAAATAATGACCCATAAAAATATAAGTTTGATACAATGTATTTTTAACATTAATTAGATCAGGCTATGTTCTTCTTTGTTTGTAGAATCAAGAAGAATTTACTGTCATTATACGTCAAGACATGAAATTACATTCCAGAACATTCATCCAAGAGAACAGACAAAACACACACACAGGGGAGATAAGTGTCTGCGGCCGACGATTTAAGCAGGAAGGAAGGCTCAGGATAAACATGTATTGTTGTTATTTATGTTTTTTCCACTGGTCTCATTTTGTCATTAAGCTGCTGCAAACTGCTGTCATTTCCAGTCACGCTGCTTTAGCTTTTTTCTAGCTTCCTCCATGCTGTGTCAGCACTCCTGCAGCGTCACATGATGAACACCACAGAACAACCTTTAGCTTCATTTACAGTTTCTCAATTGCCAAAACACATTTCTTGAAAGCATCCCTCCATGTCTCCAAACTGTAAACACAAAACTCAATTTTCAAAGTACTTTCACAAAAACCTCTGACTGAAAAACCAAACTACTGCCTCAAAACAGTTCAAACAATGTTGTCAGATCAGAGCCCGAGTCTATCAAAATGAAAAACACTACTGAACAGTCATTACACACAACATAAAAAAAAGAAAACACAACGATCAGATCAAGTCTGTAGAAATAATCTTTACTGTTCACAAAAATGCTTCTACGCCTCTGCCTCTTCCTCTTCCTCCTCTCTGATTTTGTTCTGTCCATAGTGAAATCTCAACAACCAGGGCTCCTTGTACTGGCTTATATTGGCTTCTTACATCATCAGCCACATGTGTGATCAGTTTTGAGTTGTTGTGTTTAAGTTGAGACAGCTGTGCTTTCACTGAGTTTCACTTTTGCTGCCTGTGCTTATGAAACCCAAGTGCATCACAGTGCAAACTGTGTTTTAGTGAGTGAAAATGTGTTTGCGCGTTGTGTCTAACAAGATGAAAAGTGCTTAAGGTGCCAAAACTGTGACCATTTCAATAAATGGGTTCAGGGCTCTGAGCATTTGGTTCAGACAACAGGGTTTAATATTTTGGCAGTTGAGAAAAACTAATGTATCAGCTCTTTACCATCTGTTGTCTTCTGGGACTAAATCAGTCTCCTACACTTTAATGTAACAAAGAGAAGAGTCCATACTTCCTGTAGTGAGATAAAATGTTTAGTTTGGTACATGTGAAAAATGTTTATAAATTGTTCCATTTTTCCCTTTTCAGACAGAAATAACATGAACATCTGTAACATCTGCACTTTGACTCAAATTATGTCTGTTTACAGATACAACTGATTTTTGGTGTATGTATACTACTTTACACTAATATTATCTAAATACTTTAATACTCATGGGTTGGGGGGTAATTATTGTTGTTTTGTTTTTTTCAATTCAGTTATTGTTGTTTTAACGGTTTCATCATCTGACTTCTATTTAAATAAAAGTGTGTGTGGTATATAACCGTATATAACTGTATATAACTGTATATAACTGTATATAACCGTATATAACCGTATATAACCGTATATAACCGTATATAACTGTATATAACCGTATATAACTGTATATAACCGTATATAACCGTATATAACCGTATATAACCGTATATAACTGTACATAACTGGTTGGAGCTGTTCAGACTGAGTAGCGTCTTCTTTGTCTCGGTGGACTCAAATGTCTTGCTGTTGGAGCTGCGCAGCAGTTTGTGGTGCAGTATTTTTAAGCAGATGCCTGCATGCTGAATCTTTAAGCTGCATTTATAATAAGCTAAATAATGATTTTATAAACTCCGCTGTGACCTCTCTCTCTGAATCCTAAGGTACGAATATAAAGACCCGGAGCTCAGAATCTCTCCAGCGGCTCTCCAGCCGAGCTCAGCCCGCATTCAGTGCGTCAGTAAGCGGAAGAGCAGCGGCTCCTTTCCAGCTGTGAGTCCGTTACCGTGAACTATGGAGCGGCAGATTTGTGCTGTTTCTAAGCTGCACACAGCTGATGTTAGCCAGGAAAACATTACAAACTGATTTATTACCTTCACACGGAGCTTCACACGGAGACGATCAGAATCAGCAGGAGAAACACGAAGCACGTGAAAGTGAAAGTAAACTTTGAGGGGAAAGGAAACACCCAGAGAAGCGTTTGAGGCAGAGGTGGGAAGTAAAGGAGTACAAATACTTCGTTACTGTACTTAAACTGTATAATCGATGCATCATTTATAGCGCTGTAAAAGCGCATTGAGGCGACTGTTTATGTGATTGAGCGCTATATAAATAAAATTGAATTGAATTGTATCAGGGGTTAAAGTGAGTGCAGATGTCCGTGAGTTGTGTTAGCGGTACTTCAGCATCTAGTTAGCGCTATAGAAGAGAAGCGTAAGTGTTGCAACTAATTTTGAAATGCTGAACAAATCTGAACAAATATCAGCAAACACACAAACTGTTCGTGTGCAGTTTGTCACACAGTGTGTCTGCGAGCTAATGGACCAGCTGCTGTTTCCCAGAATGAGAGAAAAGTTCACTCAGATGGAAGAAAGAGGAAGCAGAGAGGTTAGATTTAAAGTGAAGGACTCAGGCACAGCTGATAAACTATAAACTGAAAATTTTAAATCAGATATTGATCTGTGTATGACGTTTCTATTTTTATGTAATAATTCAAGTGGTCACCAAATGTAATTAGGTACAGTACCTTGGACTGATGGTAGATAAGAACATTAAAAATCTGTATAAACTTAATTATTTGGCACTACATAATAAGATAGTAGAAAACTTACAAAAATGGAAAAACTTACCAATTACTTTAATTGGCAGAATAAACTGCATTAAGATGAGTATACTACCTAGGTTGCAGTATTTCTTCCAGTCACTACCAATTCCAGTACCTCACAGTTTCTTTAAAAATCTCAAACATAAGAGCATTCATATGGAATGGTAAACCCAAGGATCTCATATGAAAAACTTGTGTGGGATTATAAATATGGTGGTCTTAAGCTATCTAATTTGGAAAATAATTATTTAGCTGCTCAAATGATATTTGTTTCCTTTTACTTTGAGAAAGAAAATGTACCGTCCTGGATTAGCATGATGTTAAATAAAGTTCACCTGTGGATTTTTTCTATAAATGGCCCCTCACAAGTATCTCTAACAAAGCAGATAACCCTGTTTTAATATGTGGCATAGAGCACGCAAAGCTATTGGACTAGAGAACATTAGTTCACCTCGCACACCTTTGAAACAGAAAGGACTCATACCTGTCTCAATGGACAGCGGGGCTCCAGAACAGTGCCGTCAGAAAGGGGTCTGCTGTTTGGAGGACTCCTATGGGGACGGGTCTCTGATGTCCTTTGAGGACATGAGGAAGAAGTATGGTCTATCCAGTAGGAACTTTTTCTTCTATCTCCAGTTGAGATCCTTTCTTAAAACTTCTTTGGGTCCAAATATGGCCCTTCCTCCTTTAAGCGACCTAAAGAAACTGCTTCATGAAGGGAACTCGCCTCATTTTATTTCAAAGATGTATTCTGTCTTAATCTGTGCTGCTTCAAAGCCAGGGTTACACAAGTCAAGGGAGAGGTGGGAGACCGACTTACATGAAGCAAGTGATCCAGAACTATGGTCTGAATTATGTCAAAAATGTGTAAATGTAACCATTAATAGTAGATACAGGTTGACTCATCACAATTTTCTCCATCAAACCTATATTACGCCACAAAAAAAAAAAAAATACATAAATACAAACCAGAGTTATTGCATCTATGTTTTAGATGTGGCATTGAAGTGGGTTCATTCCTGCATAGCACATGGAACTACACAAAGGTAAACACATTCTGGCAGGACTTCTCTGATATTATGCCAAAACTTATAGGGCTTTCATTTCCATCCAATCCTCAAATATGTTTATTAGGAGACTTTACAAATCTGGGTACACAATTAAGAAAATGTCAACAGAAGTTTCTGGAATTGGCTCTATGCATAGCCAGAAAGTGTTTAGCCATTACGTGGAGGTCTGACTCCCAACTCTTTGTCTTCTTGGATGGGTGTTCTGTTAACTGTAATTTCCCCATTGTGGGATCAATAAAGTATCATCATCATCATCTATCTCCAGGTGGTTCTCAGAGATGAATAGCTGTGTTCCATTCGAAAAGATTACCTACTCTCTTATAAGTGATTATAAAACCTTTGCTAAAATCTGGCAGCCTTATTTGACTTATGTGGGCACTGTGCCAGTGCCTGATATTGATATGTTGTTTATGTTTTGTTAATGTTCTGTGAATTTAAAAACTTATGAAGTATTTGAAAACAAAAATATTGTGATTGTAGTGGCAAGCCAACCACCAAAAGTCCACTTGAGGGAATTTCCAACAGGGTGTGGTGAAAAGACTGAGGTCTGTGATGTCTGACACTTTCAATACTTTACCATTTAATGCTTAAAAACAGCAACAAAACTTGACTGCATGATGACAAGATAAAAGGTAAGCTTCAAACACAGTGCAAAAAGGATTAAAAACAGGGCATGCACGGTTGAAAAACTGTGTGGCTTCCTCCTGGCTCTAATTCCCTACACCTGTGCCCCTATAGAGCAAGCATGCAATCTAAAACCTGTGCCCCCTAGTGCCCAAGTGACACCACTACATACCAAAATTGGGGACAACACACCAGCCCCTAATTGTTACTGTAAAATAACATAATTCAATGTTACACAAATAATGGAGCCAATTCCAGGTCTATAATATGTTCTCAGTCCATAATGTCCATATATTCAGTAACTCAAATAGAAATCCGAGTTCTAATCAGTTTTTATTCATACAGCTTCCAGTAGAAGACAAATCTTTGTGACAGGTCACTGCAGTATGTTACATTTGGTCTGAATTTTAACAGACCGCACCAATCCTTATGTGTCAGGAAAGATCTGCAGTATCTTCCCCAACAACCAAGATCCTCCAGGGGCAGTGGAGTCAGCCACAATGACAATATCTCCTGCAGCAAGCTTCTGTTGTTTTGACCACCGTTGTCTTTCCTGTAACAGTGGTACGTACTCTTTAATCCATTGATGCCAAAAGAGATCTGCAAGGAATTGAACTTGCCTCAGTAGTATAGTAATGTGGCACCATAAAACCATAAATCATGATTTATGACTGGCTGGAATTTAAAAAAGCAATGCACGTACATGAGAGGGCGCCTGCATTTGTGTCCGTGTGACCCCCACTCAAAGCCTTATACGCTGCAGTTTAGCGGCAGATTACTAATGTGATTTTTAATTAAAGTAGGTTTTTAAATGTACAGTGTACAATGAGGAGTGGTACAACGTCTTTTTCAATGTTAAAACAGGGATCGTAGGTCGTGTGATCAGCTGACACGGTGATTTTTGTTGTTGTTCAGTTGAATGCGCAAAGGATCATGGGAGTTCTCATTTCGGGGTTTATGTGTTTAGTTACAGAGTTATCAGTTATGTTTTGCTGCTCTCTCATCGATATTATTAGTTTGAGATGTGAATTACACACGTTGTCTGGTACGGAGGCTCGCTAGTAATGGAACACAGTGACTGAGATGGCTGTACCCGCTAATGGCCTAGGGTCACCATGACTGTTTTAGAGCACGCCTGTGCTTCGAGTCAATAAAGTTGCACTTTCCTGTCTATGACCAGCAAGAGGATGTCAGAAATTATAAAATTAACTCAAAATCTCTGGTGTTTCTTGTACTTGAGCGTGCCACAACCTTTGTGTGTGCTGCGTTAGTGGATTGCGCAAACAGTTTTATTATGAAGAAAAAAAACAAACAACTCCAGATTGTATTAAGAAATATCAGATTGTGCGTTATACAATGAACCATTATTATGTATGCTTCATGATAGCTGATATATCAACTGATATTAAAAAATATCAGATTCTGCATTATACAATGAACCTTTACTATGTATGCTTCATGATAGATGCTAGGTTCCTTAACCACACATGTAGTGTATCAAACAGCAGACATCTTGGTTGATTTATTATATGATTCACCGATACCTCAAACATAGCGCAGAATGTACACCTACTCAAACAGCTGTTTTACTCCCATATTTATCGTCAGTTTTAAGCAGGAATTAAACGTGTAGTCTTAGTTTCTGTTTCAGCACCGATGCTGTTTCACTGAGCTCGATAAAACCTGACAGTTTGGTGAAATCATAGCTGCAGAATCTCATCCTTTTTCTGACCGTTCCACACAGATTACCCAAAGTACGATTCAAAGTCACAACAGAATATTACACAGGAGGAAATAATGTCTCAGTGATGTGTATAATCTTATTTTTGTGTAAAGTCAAAACGATGCACCGATTTACCCATTAACCATGTTTCTATTCTTTTTCATCATTAACAGAGGATCTTAGCTTGTTAATGAAACACCTCTGCACAGTTTGTCTTCATCAGAATAAACTCAATAGACTACAGCAGAATAAAAGTTTATTACAGGTGTAACCGCCTAAGTTACTTATAGAGAAATCTCACCTCAGGATTTTCCTTCCAAGACTTAAGGTAAGGAAGCTTAATTGATTTAGGCCAGAAGGTTCGGCTACAGGAAGGAGGTGTGAAAAGAATGAGACTCGAACGCAGGTTATGGTTTTGAAAAGTCGCCGGCTTGTGTATTTTAAAGAAAATATATTGTAACAAATAAAATAAATTTTAAATAAAAGTTTCTCTTCTGTACCAGTAATCTTATTTTACAATCACAGTCACTTTCAAAATTTTCCCGGGTGCACCCTTCTAAATTCACAACTTAGGCTTTAGTTCAAAATAAAACCATTCCAATAACAAATTTCACACTGCATCGATCTTACCAGCTGTATGCAACAGAACCTTATTTTGGAGGGGTGTTTCTAATCTGTCCATACCAGGTCCGCTTCCTGCCTGTGGGAGTGTGCTGAGTCCATAGAAGTCCTTAAAGCGTCCAAAAGTCCAGGGGAACGTCAGTGTGTGTGTGTGTGTGTGTGTGTGTGTGAAAGAGGACAGCAGGTGCAGAATGGTGTGGCAGAGATCCTTGTCACAGCTGGCCTACCGCACTCTGCAGGGCAGCACGGGAAGAAGTTGTCTGGCTCGTCTGTGGAATTGGCTCGCATCACATCAACCGATTGATCCAACTCACATCACAAATAAAACAAACCAAGGAAAAGAAAAAAACCTGACCTGTCAACGACAGCGTCATGAAGTACAATGAGTTTTCATTAACCACAATTCACAATTTGTTAGCAAAAGTAACATTAACCATGTGTACAATTCAAAATGAATTAGTGCAAAATGCAATAACCGTAGCATAGGTTTTAACTGTTTCTTCAGGCTCAACAGATTAAATATTTACAATCTCAATCACATTCTTAATAAAAAACAGAACTTACTATTGTAAACCTTTTTCTTCGATAAATTTTAAAATACTTTACTCACACTGAACTCAAAAATTGCAAATAAACCAGGAACAAGTAAAATAATTTGCTCACCGATCTCACGAGAGGACAGCGCAACACAAAATGGCGCCGCCTCCGACCTCTGACTCTCTACAACCAGAAATACAGAGGGAACCGATCGAGTCAACATTCGTGAGCTCAATGCATCACTCCAGCAGTTTATATGCACAAAATCATGCTTAGCATCGGTAACGTTTTTAACTACTTACTATATATCGCTTTTTGTGCTCTTTTTCCAATGAATCTCCGTCTCCCTTTCCCTTAACAGCTCGCTCAGCATCGGAGTCGCAGCCGGAAAGACAGAGGAAAGCCCGCCCCCGCGAAGGAAGTGGTGGGCGGGGCAATGCGCCACTAGGCAGCAGCCCATTGGCTAAAGCGATGCATGTGTTTTTTTTCTTTCAGCTACTGATTATAACAATAATCGACCATAAATAAAACATAACTGTTAAACCAAAAGCATTTTTAGTGTTTATGAGGGTCAAGGGCATTTTTTATTAAAGCCCTATTTAAATGTGGGTTACACAGGGTGTTGTTAAAACACATCAAATCGACTAACATGTTTAAATCAGCTTACAAAAAAAAAACTCCCTCTCCTAAATAACCTTTTATAAAATAACAATGCTAACAGCCCATGTGTCTGCAGCGTGCAAAAGGTTTAGGGTGTTGTCTGTGTAGATTCTCAGTCATCCAGGTCATAGTAACTCTGGAGCTTGAAAAAAGGCGACTGGACTTCTTTTTGTTTCTTGAAGACGTTTCTCCTCTCATCCGAAAGGCTTCTTCAGTTCTCAACCAAATGGTGGAGAGACCCAGGTATTTAAACCCCTGTGGGCGTAGTCCCCTGGAGGTGGTTATGACCCTCTGTTGTTCATATGCGTAAACCCATGTCCCCAGGTGTGAAGGGAGGCGTGGGTCATTTCAATCAGTGGTTTCAGGTGAAACCAATTTAGGACTTCGCTCTATTGTTTCATGTGACCTATTGAGGTCACTGGAACAAAGGTGTGAATGGAGGTTGAGACGTCTGGGAAGGGTTTAGGGTGTTGATAAATGAGATCATACAGATTAGCACGTGGGTGGGTCATTTCAATCAGTGGTTTCAGTTGAAACCTTTCCTAATCTTAGTCCTGAACACTGCCCTGTACCTTTCAGAGCGTCCTGCTGTAAAACGCTCGGATTATCTCAGTAAGGTGGTGTTAATGATCAGGTGTGTGGGAAGCAGGTGAAACGCTGATGTTAATTATTAATAATATTCCTTAACTTTTAATAAATGTTTAATTTTGTGTAAGTGTGTATAATGACTAATTCAAGGGAACTGAAGAAAAAGCATTTACATTTTACACCCTTTTATATTTTAGTCGACTAAATCGACTGTAGATTTAGTCGACTATATTCTTAAGATAATTCTGCGACTAAAACTTGATGAAAACTATTCAGATGACTAAATTATGACTAAAACTAAATCAAAATTTGTTGTCAAAATTAACACTGCAGCCCAGCCAGCACACCATTAGGAGAGGTGAAGGGCGAGACACCAGCTAAAGGGGGGAGTTGACGATCTTTTTCCCCCTTTTGCTGCTCCGTTGTACGATCGGATAAAAGGCCTCTCCAAACCAAGCTCCCGGGCTGAATTTCAACCCCAGCCCGCCGCTGGTTGTGAATCGTTTTTGAAAAACTGGCCAATCCTTATAGCCTAAAAAATATACATTTTACTCAACTCCATTTTAAAAGCGAAATATGTTAAAGTATCTATTTCATGATACTTTCTTCACACATTAGGCCCACATCCTAATTCATGATTGTTAGTAAGCGGCTGCAAACGAGGAAAAAAACACTCGAAGTTAAACAGATATTTCTTTATTGTTCAGGGCAGGCATATTTTATAGGTTATATAATGCAATATAACAAAATATAATAATATAAAATTATATAATACAAAATACCTTAGGCTAAACACATTGCCTACGATTTCAACAAATTAAAGAGGAAAAAAGTATATACATACATTATACATTACATAATTTGGCGCTGTCATTATCTATTTTTGTAAAATGCCCCCAACAAAAAAAGTTTGTAGATATCATTGCCTGAATGCGCCTTGCTTCTGCTGAGTTACCGCATTACCTTAACTACTGTTGAACCGTCACCCCATCAGTGTTACTGTATGACAACAAATTGACGCGCACAACTTTTTCCCCGGTTTCCCGTCTTAACATTTCCCGGGAAACGGTTCTGATCACATTTCCCGGGAATCCCGGGTCCCAGGATTAAACCCTAGCCAGTACTACCCCCACATCACCCCATACCAGCAGTCCTGCGCTTGATTTAAACCTCAATGCATGGCCTGGGTTCTGGAACCGGTCTCCTGGAGAGGGGGAACACCAGACTGGACTCCAGTCTGGTGTTCCCCTCAGTGAGAGGCAGCAAGCTGGGGTCGGTATTCTCGTATCCCCTCGGCTTGCTGCCTGTACACCACTGGTGCACCGGTAGATGAGAGGGTTGCTTCCCTGCGCCTTTGGGCCACAGAACAGGTCCTGACTGTTGTTTTCGTTTATCCGTCAAATGACATCTCAGAGTATCCACCCTTTTTGCAGTCATTGGGTGGGGTGCTTGAGGGTGCTCAATGGAGGATAATGGAGGAGCAATATCAACATGAGATTATTAAACCAGTTGCAATATTGAGTTTCCATAGTCTGGGACTGAACTCTATCCTCCAAGATGATCATGCTTGCCCCCAGTGGGGTTTATCTAACACTACATCCAGAATCTGGGAGTGGAGAGGGTGTGATGTTTGTGACGGTGACCAACACTACATTGGCTGACTTGCGACAAATGCTGGTTGAAGAATGGGATTCCATGTCCCAGCAGTGTGTGTCCAAGCTGGTGACCAGCATGAAACGGAGGTGCCAGGCTGTTGTGGCTTTGTGTGGCCTTAAATGAATAAATTGTTAAATTACCAGCATGTCTTGTTTCTTCTTCTGAACAAACAGACTCAAGAACAGTTTCTTCGCCAGAGCAATCACCACCCTGAACTCTCACACTCACCCACCGTAACTGTGCAACACCCACATCTCTGTGCAATATTAGATTATTCATACTGAACAATATCTAACATTCCTATATTGTGTAATATCCAGTATTCATTCACTAGTGCAATATTCATCCACCAAGTGCAATATTCATCTTCATTATTATATGTATACACTTATTTACCTTTCTTACAATGTACAGATGCACCAATGAATGTATGTATGTATATAATTTTATACATTCTATTTTTTTTGTATATTTTATTTTACACATTGTTTATTTTCTGTATATTTCTTGATTATACTAGATTATAATATTTTTTATCTTTATTTTAGAGAGTTTGATTTTCTGTTACATGGCACTGAACAGGAGTGGCCCTCCAATCTCATTGTACATCCTGTATAATGACAATAAAGGCATTCTATTCTATTCTATTCTATTCTATTCTATTCTATTCTATTCAGACTTCAATCATTTAATCCAACAACCACCAAGCAGATTGAATAGCAGAATAAGCTGTTTGGCATTGGCAGAGAAGATTTGGCAAGTTTTTCATGAGCAAAATACACATACTCAACTCTGCTGCTCAACTACCAAATGCATTTTGCTTGCAAATGTGGCTCCATTTAAGGGGAAATAAACAGGCTTTCCAACAGTATGAGAGTTATTGCCATGAAGCATTGTAACAAAGAAAGAAATAATCCTCCAAACAAAAGTTTACAAATATAGAAAGAGCGGTACAACAGACAAACATACATGGAGACATGCTATAATTTCTTTTAGAATTTTAATGATTTTGTTTTTGCAATAAAAATTTAAAAAAAAATAAATAAAAAAAAAGACTATGACTAAAACTAAATCAAAATTTCCTGTCAAAATTGACACTGATCTCAGCAAGACCGGACAACTAGCTCAGAAACACTGAGTCAGGAACAACATTCAGACACACGTTACCTCTTCCTGGCAGAGTGCTGTCTTCTTTTAAAATTAATACCCTTGTCCTTTGAATTATTGCTCTCGAAGGACAAACAGCTGGAATCAGATGCAGAAAAATCAGGTCTCCAGAAAGGTCTTAAAAAAATTGCTTGTTGAAATACACTTTTTCTGTAAAATTCCTTTCGTACTTTAGTTCAGTAATAATAAAAAAAATAATCATAGACACGATGGGCCAAATTTCCCAAAAAATGAATGTGTGTCTTTGTGTATTTGTCACAGTCTTTGTGAGTATGGGTGGGTGAGTGAATGTGTGCGTATTTTTGTCCTCTGTGGGGGACATGATATTCAGCCTTATATTTTAAGAATTACATTTCCAATCTATGTTAGTCCCACTGTACTGTACAGAAGGCATCCTGGGCTTTCTACTGATGTTGCATTTGTGGAGGTGTGGCTTACAGAGCACATGCACTTCCCTTTTCAAAATGGCAGAAATACCCACATCCACCTTTTATGGCAGCAGGGGAGGTAAGTGATTGGTTTTTTTCAAAAATTATTTATTACTGCTTATTTGTTGCTAAAAAGGATATTTCCTCATCAGTATGAAAGTCTTAACCATAAGTTTATGCAATTTAAGGAATGTACAATATTGTTAACCCTGTAAAAATACAGGTTTTATCCAGTGTCACTTGTAGGGGACAGTGGGACTTGCTAATGGCTATCTTAACCACTTTTCATGCTTCAGGAAGCAGAGGGCTGAATGAGGCAGAAAGGATCTTAATGACAATTGTGGAAGGAGAGTCAGACATAGAGCTGTCAGGAGATGAGGAGGAAGAAGGCCAGGTAGTAGAGCTGGGATGTGAAAGCAACATGTAAGCTAGGGTCACATAAGTTATTGGTAATAATCAGTGGTAAGGAGAATTTAAACTTTTTAAAATTTAGAACACGGACACAATAATGTAAAATATTGTAATGGCAATTACATATGTAATTACATATATTGCATTATGTTAAACTATACCTCTCTTTTTTTCATCAACATAGTTTCAACCCTGTTGTGGAGGAGGATGCCTTGCAGGAAAGTGCAGGGCACAATCACCAAGACAGGAGGCCAATTGATTACTTTAAACAGTACATAGATGACAGCATTTTTGAAAACATAGCAGAATACACAAACCAGCGAGAGATCCTTATCTCTGGAAGCAGCCTTAACACCACTCCAGAGGAGCTCAAAAACTTCTTTGGTATCTCCATGTACATGTCATGTCTTAGATACCCCAGGATTAGTAAGTACTGGTCAGCAAATACAAGGGTTCCTGCTATAGCTAAGTCTATGTCTCGTAATAGATTCTTCAAGATTAGGCAGGCCATCAAAGTCACTAATGACCTTGATGTCTCTGAGGAAGAGAAAAAAAAGATGTCTTATGGAAGATGAGGCCTATTCTCTAAACATACTTGGCCAAAATAAACCTGATTCTGATTCTGATTCTCTACAAAGTGCAACAAGGTTGCCTCAATCTGCCAAGACCAAAGTTGGTCTGTGTAGATGAGCAAATGATTCCCTTCAGACCGGTGTCCTGTTTGCCAGTTTGTACCGGGAAAACCAAATCTCACTGGACTAAAAGTATTTGTGCTTGCCAGTCCCAATGGTGTGGTGCTGGATTTTGAAGTCTACAAAGGCAAGAAAACATTCACTGATCTGCAAATGGGAATTGGAGGAAATGCAGTTGCTCGGATGGCACAGTCTCTTCCAAAAGGAACACATCTGTTCTTTGGTAGGTATTTTACCTCTATCAAACTACTGGATATGCTAAAAACAAATGGTCTTCTGGCAACAGGAACAATTATGAAAAACAGAATCCCTGCACAGTGCAAGTCAAAGATGTCAGATGACAAGAAGTTACTACAACAAGGCAGAGGTGCATCTGAAATGGTTGTCCGAAAACCATCAGAGGTTGCAGTGACAAAGTGGCAGGACAAAAAAGTGGTTCTGATGGCTTCAAGTGTCCATGGGAATGAACCCCAGGACATCTGCAGGAGATGCTCAGCTAAAGAGAGGTGCCATATTCTTGTGCCCAGACCTGCTGTTGTTACTGAGTATCCTAGGAACCACAAGTAAGCCAGCAGTCTGAGAGTGAAGTGCTCTATTGGGGTGATATGGGACTATGAGGTCTTTGAGATAAGATGGGGCCTGATTATTCAAGACCTTGTAGGTGAGGAGAAGGATTTTAAATTCTATTCTAGATTTAACAGGGAGCCAATGAAGAGAAGCCAATATGTCAGTACTCTAGCTGCAGCATTTTGGATCACATGAAGGCTTTTCAGGGAGCTTTTAGGACAGCCTGATAATAATGAATTACAATAGTCCACCCTAGAAGTAATAAATGCATGAATTAGCTTTTCAGCATCACTCTGAGAAAGGATGTTTCTAATTTTAGAAATATTGCGCAAATGCAAAAAAGCGGTCCTACATATTTGTTTAATATGTGCATTGAAGGACAAATCCTGGTCAAAAATGACTCCAAGATTTCTCACAGTGTTACTGGAGACCAAAGTAATGCCATCCAGAGTAAGTATCTGGTTAGACACCATGTTTCTAAGATTTGTGGGGCCGAGAACAAGAATTTCAGTTTTATCTGAATTTAGAAGCAGGAAGTTAGAGGTCATCCAGGCCTTAATATCTTTAAGACATTCCTGCAGTTTAATTAATTGATGTGTGTCATCTGGCTTCATTGATAGGTAAAGCTGAGTATCATCTGCATAACAGTGAAAACTGATGCAATGCTTTCTAATAATACTGCCTAAGGGAAGCATGTATAATGTAAATAGAATTGGTCCTAGCACAGAACCCTGTGGAACTCCATAATTAACCTTAGTGTGTGAAGAAGACTCCCCATTTACATGAACAAATTGGAGTCTATTAGATAAATATGATTCAAACCACTGCAGTGCAGTACCTTTAATACCTATAGTATGCTCTAATCTCTGTAATAAAATGTTATGGTCAACAGTATCAAAGCTGCACTGAGGTCCAACAGGACAAGAACAGAGATGAGTCCACTGTCAGAGGCTGTAAGAAGATCATTTGTAACCTTCACTAATGCTGTTTCTGTACTGTGATGAATTCTGAAACCTGACTGAAACTCTTCAAATAAACCGTTCCTCTGCAGATGATCAGTTAGCTGTTTTACAACTACTCTTTCAAGAGTCTTTGAGAGAAAAGGAAGGTTGGAGATTGGCCTATAATTAGCTAAGACAGCTGGGTCAGTGATGGCTTTTTAAGTAGAGTTTAATTACAGCCACCTTGAAGGCCTGTGGTACATAGCCAACTAATAAAGACAGATTGATCATTTTTAAGATTGCATCAATAATTGGAAAGACATCTTTGAACAGTCTAGTAGGAATGGGATCTAATAAACATGTTGCTGGTTTGGAGGAAGTAACTATTGAAGTTAACTCTGAAAGATCAACTGGAGCCAAAGAGTCTAAACAAATACCAGCAGTGCTGAAAGCAGCCGAACATGAAGATAAATCTTTGAGATGGTTATGAATAATTTTTTCTCTAATGTCTAAAATTTTATTTGTAAAGAAATCCATTAAGCTGTGCGTTTGTGAGTTATACCACGGAGTCAGGCACTTCTGATTTGAAGCTTTCCTTTTCAGAGGAGCCACAGTATCCAAAGTCGTACGCAGTGAGGATGTAAAACTATTGACGAGATAATCGACCTCACTGGGAGCAGAGTTTAGGTAGCTGCTCTGTACTGTGTTGGCACTGAAGAGCATAACAATGAAGGAATTAGATCCTTAAACTTAGTTACAGCACTTTCACAAAGACTTCTACTGTAATAAAACTTATTCCCCACTGCTGTGTAATCCATTAAAGTAAATGTAAATGTTACTAAGAAATGATCAGACAGGAGGGGGCTTTCAGGGAATACTGTTAAGTCTTCAGTTTCTATGCCATATGTTAGGACAAGATCCAGAGTATGATTAAAGTGGTGGGTGGGCTCCTTTACATATTGAGAGAAGCCAATTGAATCTAACAATAGATTAAATGCAGTGTTGAGGCTGTCATTCTCAGCATCTGCATGGATGTTAAAATCACCCACTATAATGATTTTATCTGAACTGAGCCCTAAATCAGATAAAAAGTCTGAGAAATCAGACAGAAACTCTGAGTAAGGACCAGGTGGACGATAGATAAGAACAAATAAAACAGGTTTTTGATTTTCCCAATTAGGATGGACAAGACTAAGAGTCAGGTTTTCAAAAGAATTAAAACTTTGTCTGGGTCTTTGATTAATTAATAAGCTGGAATTGAAGATTGCTGCTACTCCTCCTCCTCGACCTGTGCTTCGAGCATTCTGACAGTTAGTTTAAATGAATCAAGTCACACTAACATATTCATCCTGCTGTAACCAGGTTTCTGTAAGGCAGAATAAATCAATTATTAGATCATTTACTAATAGGGACTTGGAAGAGAGAGACCTAATGTTTAAAAAAACAATTGTTTTAGTCTTTGGTGCAGTTGATGAAGCTGTATTATTTATTGTTTTTGAATTTTTATACTGAAATAGTTTTTTGCTGATTTTAGCTTTGTTTTTTGGTGGTCTGGGAGCAGCACCGACTCTGTGGGGATGGGGTTTTGGGGGGATGGCAGGAGGAGAGAAGCTGCAGAGAGGCGTGTAAGACTGCAGCTCTGCTTCCTGGTCTCAACCCTTCTGTGTTACTGATTTAACACTTACTAATTCATTATAATGAAAACCTGTAACTGTTTAATTTAAGTAAAAGAAGGGAAAAAATCAACTGATAACACAAAAACCACAAACTCTGCTCTTTGTTGACCATTAAGTGTTTTTCTGCTGATCAGTCTTCTCCTCTGAGCCCTCCTCTCATACTTTTTAAATGATATAACAGTTTGTGATCATGGGAGGTTTGATTAGCTGAAACTGACTCTGCAGCTGTGAAGAAGGACAGTGTGGTCTCATTTTCCATCTCTGCGTTTTTCCCTGATTTGAGCTCATCATAATAGTTATGTTAAAAGCAGTCTAAATGCGCCATCCTGTGGTAACAAAGCAACATTACAACAACTGTTAATATCGTCACCTTTTTAAAATAATGGCCCACCTAAATCACTTCCTCGTGATGCTGGTGAAATCACCTGCCTCCTCAGCAGAACAGATCCTGCAGTTTTAAAATCACAGCCTTCATCAAGACTGTGATTTAGGCTGTTTCACAAACTCTTCAATGAGAAAAACCTCTGCAAAGCCACTGATGTTATTTCCATGATTCTGGTCTCATCTCCTTTTGTTAAGTGATGATATTTACTATAACATAGACTGAGCCATGAATCTTTTTATTCAGGTTTTTTAGTCAGAACAAAAGTTTAATCCATGAAGACTCCAGAATATGTGACTGTTACAGTATTTCCTCCACAGGTTTTGCCTCAGTTTCTTTTTATGTTACATGAGAAATTAGGAAACTGTATTGTACTCTGATAACTAGAAAATGTGTATAACAAAAAATTACATTAAACTTCTATGTTTATATGACGAATATCTCACAATATTAAGCACAATATTAGTAATTATACTCTGACTGGTATTGTAGTACACCTGTTGTGCAGTGTCTAGAGGCAGCTTGTGCACATTTAGGGCTGCACGCATGCGCAGTAATTCCTGATGTAGCTTAATACAAGTGAGCACAAGGCAATGACAGTTTTTCAGAATGATCCCATATGTGACTGTACACCTCGAAGAGGAGTAAGAGAAGCATCACTGTGAACAACCATCACTGAACCATCACCACCTTTCCTCTGTTTACAGTCTGATCCTGAGCTCCCTCCCCAGGTGTCTCCACTCCCGCTCACACCTTTGTTCAGGTGACCTCAACAGCAGTGTTAATTTAGGTGACGAAATATTTTCATCATAGTTTTTGTCAACGACCCTTTTTTTCATGACGATAACGAGACAATAACTAAATAAAAACTACCTAAAAGGATAAAAACGATAACAAAATTAATTGACACTTTCGTCAACGAATGAAAGCGAGATGAAAATGCTTGGCGAGGACGACATCCAATCAGAACTGATTTAATTTTGTGACAGGGCGGGACAAGTTGGGAAAACATCCAATCAAACATACAGTTGCACAAATTTGCTCTAAACCCAGGAAGACCAAACTAGCCTGTGATTGGTCGTTACTTCCGATATAACTAAGTGATGTAACCAATGTCAACAGGGAGAAAGAGAAGAGCCGATGTATGGACACATTTGTCCTTTGACGCTGTGACAAACAAAATGATGTGTAAACCATGTGGGGCGACTATCTCGGGTAAAAACACCACAAATCTTAAACATCTGCAAACCAGTCACCCAGATCTCCATGCAAAGGTCAGCATTTTAATGTCATGCAGGGTAAAGTGTTTTTCCCAGTTTGTGTTTAGAGAAAATCTCCACCCCGTGGTGGATTAGCCTTTATAATCTTAGTCCTGAACACTGCCCTGTACCTTTCAGAGCGTCCTGCTGTAAAACGCTCGGATTATCTCAGTGAGGTGGTGTTAATGATCAGGTGTGTGGGAAGCAGGTGAAACACTAATGTTAATATTATTAATATTCCATAACTTTGAATAAATGTTTAATTTTGTGTAAGTGTGTATAATGACTAATTCAAGGGAACTGAAGAAAAAGCATTTACATTTTACACCCTTTATATTTTAGTCACTAAATCGACTGTAATTATAAGAACCCAATATTATTCAGATGACTAAATTATGACTAAAACTAAATCAAAATTTGCTGTCAGAATTAACACTGCTCCACAGGTCACATGATACAATGGGGTGAAGTCCCAAATTGGTTTCACCTGAAACCGCTGATTGAAACCACGCCTCCTTTCACACCTTGGCACATGTGATTATGCAAATGAACAACAGAGGGTCATAATCACCTCCAGGGGACTACACCCACTGGGGTTTAAATACCTGGGTCTCTCCACCTTCTGGTTTGAGAACTGAAGAAGCCTTTGGGTGAAACGTCTTCAAGAAACAAAAAGAAGTCCAGTCGGCTTTTTTAAAGCTCCAGAGACACTCTGACCTGGATGACTGAGAACCTACACAGACAAGGGTTGAAATGTTTTGACAATTAGGCCAATCAGGCCTCATCCAGTGAAAATCCTAATGAGACAGTCATTGAACCGAGGAGGCAGGTTGTACCAGGCCAAGAGTCTGTTTCAGATGGAGCAGAGGATGCCTCAAACACTCCTGCTGATGATATTCAAGATGCCACGCAGACAAAACCACATGATGAAGAGGGCAAATCTGATGATGATGATGTCATTTGTAAACCAGATTATCCCCCATCCTGCGATGCGTCCTCTGATCCATAAAATGGTAAATGGCCTAGTTCTTATATAGAGCTTTCCTATTCCAGCTGAGCACTCAAAGCACTTTGTACATGTTTGCATTCACCCATTTATACAAGCACTTCCTTCTACAGCTAAGTGCTAACATTCACACATTCATACTCTGACAATTGCATTGGAGAGCAATTTGCAGGAATTGAACCACCAGCCTTCTGATTAGTAGAGGACCTGCTCTACATCCTGAGTCACAGCCACCACCATGAAGACAAAATGAAGGCAGCCTAATCATATCAATAGATCCATGTGAACGTGCTTAAACAGGATGAGTTCCTGAATGCAGCTTACTTCATTAACATCACACAAGGCAAAGAGGTTGGAGATCTGACTGCATGATTTAGAGGCTCTTCAGTTCAGCTGTGAAGGCAAAATCCATTTCAAGCTGTCCATCAGTGGGAAGCACTGCCACAGAGGACAAAGGTGCCAAATGAGCCAATAGCATGGACAGGAATGTTTCCAAATGCTCCGCCCATCAAGGAGAGAACTCTCCAGGATCTCCAGACTATGAAACATGTCATTCCTGTTGAGTGCCATCACTTCTTTGAAAATCTGCCACATCAAAAGGCATCAGCCAAGAACCCCCCCAATGGTTGAAAGAGTTGGACATTTAAAATTGCTTAAGTCACAAAGGCATGATATAAAAAATGATTGCCAAAGTCATTTAATCTTCTTATGTTACATAATTGACAGTCATTGTAATTAGTATGTTAAAAGTCATCTACTGTCATAACCTTTTTGAGTGACATTATTAATAAATATATTTTCAATATTTGGTTCTGTTTTTTGTGTTTTCTGAAAAACTAAAAGATGACTTGGGCCATTATTTTAACAAGGTGACCATATTAAATCCATGTATTCAAACTACCTATCAAACCATACAGCCATAAATCATTTTAATGAGTTATTTTAAATCATCTCATTAAATACAGCCACAGTAGCCCAATCAAGAGAACTTTGTCAGTTTTCGTTTTTGCCATCACCGGATCATCTGCAGGCAGGTCCAGAATATGCACCTAAGCATTATTTACACTGCTGTTACTTTGGCTGAAACTAGTAGAAATGCATCCATATAATCTGGCACGTCTCTTTTTGAGACGCACATTTCTTCTAGACTCACATGTACTGCATGCTTTCACTTCTCCCACGTGTGACACGAAAAAACAAACAAAAACCCTGTGGAACCGGTTTCATCCTTGGCAGCATCTCGTTTTAGCTGTAACAGTTTCCATTACAAATCACCAAATCTGCACCAAGGTTAACTTTGTGTTAACTCCTCATTTCCTGCTTTGGCCTGGGACCAGGACAGGTGAGTCACTGCGCATGTGCAGTTCGACAGCAGAGATAACCTTCAGTCTTCATCACAGCCACTGAATAAGAGCCAGATTTTAGAAAACTGTTATTCAGAACTACAGAGCCAATCAAACTGGGTCAATGCGGGACACGTGCGGTGGACAAAGATGTTGCGCAAACGTGACATCTGAGAGCTGATCTGTTATTTATGTGCCTTTCTTTGCTTCTCCTGAACCGTCGGATAATCGCAATGCTGACATATGGGTCAGATATTAGAGCTTCTCACAGCTACATTCTGCTCCAACAACAGCTTCAAAGTTTAGTTCACACTTCCGTTTGTCTCCTGCTGTTCCCTCACAGCAGTCCCAATTTCCTGAAACTGCGACTCATAACTTTTTACGTCCACAAAAACACCTTAAACGTAAACGTAAAACAACGAAGAAGGAAAAGCAGGCGGAGCTCAGACTGAGGGAAACACAACTGACCTGTACATGTGACAAAGTCCACAACGTTTCCAGCCAAAGAGGAAGAACACGGAGGTGAACACTACAGATAATCTAACTTTGATCAGTAACGATCTCCATCGAACGGAAACATACTGAACCTGTCCTTCCGCATCCGGAGTCTGTACGCATGTGCGAAAAACGCTTTTCCTGTTTCTTTTCACAATAAAAGTCTTTGGCTGTGTTCTTCCTGGACGTGTGAAACGTCATCAGCCACAGTCCCTATATTCAATTTCAATTCAATTTTATTTATATAGCGCCAAATCACAACAAACAGTCGCCTCAAGGCGCTTTGTATTGTGGGTAAACACCCTACAATAATACAGAGAAAACCCAACAGTCAAAACGACCCCCTATGAGCAGCACTTGGTGACAGTGGAAAGGAAAAACTCCCTTTAACAGGAAGAAACCTCCAGCAGAACCAGGCTCAGGGAGGGGCAGTCATCTGCCGCGACCGGTTGGGCTGAGGGGAGAGAAAAGACCTGATGTGGAAGAGAGCCAGAGATTAATATCAATTAATGATTAAATGCAGAGTGGAGTATAAACAAAGTAAATAAGGTGAATGAGAAGAAACAGTGCATTATGTGAACCCCCCAGCAGCCTAGGCCTATAGCAGCATAACTAAGGGATGGTTCAGGGTCACCTGATCCAGCCCTAACTATAAGCTTGATCATAAAGGAAAGTTTTAAGCCTAATCTTAAAAATAGAGAGGGTGTCTGTCTCCTGAATCCAAGCTGGAAGCTGGTTTCACAGAAGAGGGGCCTGAAAGCTGAAGGCTCTGCCTCCCATTCTACTCTTAAGTATCCTAGGAACCACAAGTAAGCCAGCAGTCTGAGAGCGAAGTGCTCTGTTGGGGTGATATGGTACTATGAGGTCTTTGAGATAAGATGGGGCCTGATTATTCAAGACCTTGTATGTGAGGAGAAGAATTTTAAATTCTATTCTAGATTTAACAGGGAGCCAATGAAGAGAAGCCAATATGGGAGAAATCTGCTCTCTCTTTCTAGTCCCTGTCAGTACTCTAGCTGCAGCATTTTGGATCAGCTGAAGGCTTTTCAGGGAGCTTTTAGGACAGCCTGATAATAATGAATTACAATAGTCCAGCCTAGAAGTAATAAATGCATGAATTAGCTTTTCAGCATCACTCTGAGAAAGGATGTTTCTAATTTTAGAAATATTGCGCAAATGCAAAAAAGCGGTCCTACATATTTGTTTAATATGTGCATTGAAGGACATATCCTGGTCAAAAATGACTCCAAGATTTCTCACAGTGTTACTGGAGGCCAAAGTAATGCCATCCAGAGTAAGTATCTGGTTAGACACCATGTTTCTAAGATTTGTGGGGCCGAGTACAAGAATTTCAGTTTTATCTGAATTTAGAAGCAGGAAGTTAGAGGTCATCCAGGCCTTAATGTCTTTAAGACATTCCTGCAGTTTAATTAATTGATGTGTGTCATCTGGCTTCATTGATAGGTAAAGCTGAGTATCATCTGCATAACAATGAAAATTGATGCAATGCTTTCTAATAATACTGCCTAAGGGAAGCATGTATAATGTAAATAGAATTGGTCCTAGCACAGAACCCTGTGGAACTCCATAATTAACCTTACTGTCTGAAGAAGACTCCCCATTTACATGAACAAATTGGAGTCTATGAGATAGATATGATTCAAACCACTGCAGTGCAGTACCTTTAATACCTATAGTATGCTCTAATCTCTGTAATAAAATGTTATGGTCAACAGTATCAAAGCTGCACTGAGGTCCAACAGGACAAGAACAGAGATGAGTCCACTGTCAGAGGCTGTAAGAAGATCATTTGTAACCTTCACTAATGCTGTTTCTGTACTGTGATGAATTCTGAAACCTGACTGAAACTCTTCAAATAAACCGTTCCTCTGCAGATGATCAGTTAGCTGTTTTACAACTACTCTTTCAAGAGTCTTTGAGAGAAAAGGAAGGTTGGAGATTGGCCTATAATTAGCTAAGACAGCTGGGTCAAGTGATGGCTTTTTAAGTAGAGGTTTAATAACAGCCACCTTGAAGGTCTGTGGTACATAGCCAACTAATAAAGACTGATTGATCATTTTAAAGATTGAAGCATCAATAATTGGAAAGACTTCTTTGAACAGTCTAGTAGGAATGGGATCTAATAAACATGTTGCTGGTTTGGAGGAAGTAACTATTGAAGTTAACTCTGAAAGACCAACTGGAGCGAAAGAGTCTAAACAAATACCAGCAGTGCTGAAAGCAGCCGAACATGAAGAATAATCTTTGAGATGGTTACGAATAATTTTTTCTCTAATGTCTAAAATTTTATTTGTAAAGAAATCCATGAAGTCACTACTAGTCAAAGTGAAAGGAATACTCGGCTCTACAGAGCTCTGACTCTTTGTCAGCCTGGCTACAGTGCTGAAAACAAACCTGGGGTTGTTCTTATTTTCTTCAATTAATGATGAGTAGTAAGATGTCCTAGCTTTACGGAGGGCTTTTTTATAGAGCAACAAAGTCTTTTTCCAGGCTAAATGAGCATCTTCTAATTTAGTGAGACGCCATTCCCTCTCCAGCTTTCGGGTTATCTGCTTTAAGCTGTGCGTTTGTGAATTATACCACGGAGTCAGGCTCTTCTGATTTGAAGCTTTCCTTTTCAGAGGAGCCACAGTATCCAAAGTCGTACGCAGTGAGGATGTAAAACTATTGACGAGATAATCGACCTCACTGGGAGCAGAGTTTAGGTAGCTGCTCTGCACTGTGTTGGCACTGAAGAGCATCATAATGAAGGAATTAGATCCTTAAACTTAGTTACAGCACTTTCAGAAAGACTTCTACTGTAATAAAACTTATTCCCCACTGCTGTGTAATCCATTAAAGTAAATGTAAATGTTACTAAGAAATGATCAGACAGGAGGGGGCTTTCAGGGAATATTATATATTATATTATACACAGACGCCGCATTGAGCGCTGACTCGTACGTCAATGCCGCCGCCATATTGGATGTGGCAAAATCACCCAACATAACGTGAGAGAGATGCTGCACTCTGGTGCTGTGTGGTTTTTGTTTGTTTTTTAAAACCATTTTACAGTCAAACATGATGACCTGGGATCACCTTTCACAGGTAAGACTGAAGAATTGTTTTTGAGCGTATTTGTCCGTTCTAACATTTTGAAAACAGAATTTGCAGATGTTGCAGTGATACTATGTAGTCCTGCAGTGCACCTCCAAACCAGTCAGACTAATTTAACTACAAACTAATTACTCTGATACAAATAAAGACTGATTAAGGTCAGATCCAGACCTTCTGTTTGCTGCTGCCTGCACATGAATCTATTTTTGCATTTGTGTTTCTTGGTTTTTGTGTAATAATAAATTTAATTTATGAAGCACTTTACAAAAGTTGGATATAGCGCTTTTTTGTTGTATTACCTTTTTAACCACAAAGTTTTATTGTATGCAATAAAAGATGTATCTATAATTTACTATACAGTTTTACTGTTAACATAAAGGGAAGTAGATCAGTGTCTATTGCAGTTATTTCTTATTTTAATTTATAAACTGTTCATATTTTTGCCTTAAAGATTGTCATTAATACTTAAATTAATAAAAATCACTGAATATAAAAATCCTTTTTAAATTCATAAACCTGCAGATGTTATATCTCCATGTCAGGATCTGGTTATTGTAACATTTATCATCACAGTAACAGCGTTACAAACATCAGCAGCTGTAAACACTCACAGATATTAGAAATACAGACGCTGGTTTGATGGATTATTTAATATTTTTAATTATCAGAGAAAGTTACCTTATTTTTTGTACTGTCAGTTTCCCAGTGGATATTAGTGCATAATTGAATGTGTGAATGAGACACATTAACTTAAATAACTTTGTAGAAAGGCTCTTTATGAAGTTCAGTCCATTCACTTGAATTAGTCTACAGCGCATTTCTGCCACGTCCAGTATGGCGGACTTGCCGACGTGTCACAGCAACAGGCCGCCCCGCTCAATGTGGCGTTTATGTATATGTGTCTGTGGTCCCTCCTATCTACTTTTCCTAACTTCTTTTCCTAAGGAAATGTGGGTAGGAGACTTGATAAGGAAAAGAGAGCCGCCGTGTTCGACTTACATGGCATCAGATGTCTGCTGTGTTGAAGCTACAATGTGCAGAAGATGAACTACAAAATGTGCATCTTACTTTACCATAATGAGTTTTCTAGGCCTGTTGATTTATGCAGGTCATATAAACAGTCTGTGAAAAATCTCTCTTAGTTACAAATGTTAGAATTTTAAAGATAAAGGAACATTTAGGGACAGTTTTACTGACAGCAGCTCAAAGACTTATTATGGTATTTAAAAGCTGCTGGATTCACTAATGAGGCTGAGTGTGAGTTTTTGACAGCAGTATTTTAGTGGCTGGTCTTATGGCTTTTAAATTACTTTCAAAGTCTGTGGCACACAATTTACTGTAAATTGTAAAAAAAAAAAAAAAAAAGCCTGTTGTGGTTGTAATAACTGTCATTTTTATTTTCAGATGCTATCAGAACAAGTGTGTAATCAGCTCAAAGCTGTGACTGCAGCTCCAAAACTCTGTCCTAAAACTCTTCACTCAGTCTTCACGCTGCCAGTTTAGAGCTGAGCCTCTTACTGCTCCTCAGTAATGCTGATCTTACTGAAACAGCAGAAATGAACTGAGCTGCTTTTTCTCAGCAGTGAGCGACTTCTCTGCTGCATCCGTGACAAATAAAAGTGAAGTCTCTAAATGCAGCGATGAATCTGTAATATATTACATTAATGTCTGAATGCTGCAAGATGCTGTTTGAAACAAAACACACAGAGTGATGTGGCACAGCAGTGTAGTAACAGGAACCACTCCTGATCTGACAGTAAATGTGTTCAGTCCAGGTCAGAGTTCAGTGTGTAGTCATGCAGCTCTCCTCTGATAGATCCTGAGCTCAGTTCTCAGTCCTCTGCACAGTCCCAGTGATTTCTATCAGATTTCTCCCTCATATGAAACCACATTGATTCTCCTTCAGCCTTTTCTCATTTATCTCAATTACCTTGTTGCACTCAAAGAGAAACACGTGTAAAACCTGAGCTTATTTTCATCCCTCTCTCTCCTCAGGTCGGCTCTGCTGGTTTCTGAGCTGCTCTCAGCAGAATGCTGGTTCTGGTTATTGCTGAAGTGAGCTGGTGTTACCATGCTGAACTAAGCCGTGTATTAATTCAGCTCGGTCCAAATAACCATAACCCAGTTCTGTGTCTTCATTCGTTGTATAGTTCGTGTCTGCGTTGTGTTTAATGACAGCCAGGAGACAGGATGAGATGAATGCTGACTTTATCTGCATGGAACAGAATATGCACTGGTCAGAATCATGGGCTCATCAGCGGGTACAGCACCTCGTGCTCTTCAGTCATACACTGGCAACGAGGTCTCTGTGTCCACTACCCTTATCGCGGCTAACCACCAAGAGATGGCGCTGTTTCACCCGCTATGCATAAACCCGAAATGAAAAGTAATGACAAGTGGAATCAATACAATATTAACTCTGTTACACTCCCCTCTGCTGAATTCCACTTGTCCCATTACAACAAACAAAACGACAAAAAATGACCAATACAGTAAAACCACAGGTACAATCTCATAAAATGGTGCACAACCGCTATTCTAATATACAGGAAACCAAGACACAACCACCATTTCCAAAATTGCTGGTGAGGTATTATCACATCAAAAACACAGTTACAATTACCCAGTCACAAAGACTATCCCATAAAGACTAGTATGAGAAAAGGGTTGGCCAGACCCTATCTATACACGTAGGGGAAAAAAAAAATGCCCATATACATATTTTATGAACATGTAGCTGCAAAACACACCTCTTGAATAGCAAGACAAACAGACAATTGATCAAAAATGTCAAAACCTCGTCAAGGTAAAAATGTGAACAAACGAAACTGTAATTCTAAAACAAAGAACTCATGAGACCAACGTTGGTTTCTGGTGCATCATTTCAATAAGTCTAGTCACAGGTCTCAACAACCGCCCAGCTCTAGATCTACGGTGAGTCGCACTGTCAATTACTGTTGCTGTGGTAGCATCAGTAGCCGGTATATTGGTAGGAGTGTCAGTATTAGGAGCTGTAAGCGTCTCTGGGCAAACCGCAAGGGATCCCAGGCAGCCATAGTCTGGTGAACTGCTGTCCATCAACGTAGCTCCTTCAGTGGGTTGCAACTGATCAAAAACTGGCTGGGCTTGAGGTAACGCACTGCCCCTGGACAAGACATCAGCAGGTTCCGACACTTCATCCAGCTCCAACTGCTCAGCATCCTCTGCACTT
Organism: Amphilophus citrinellus; assembly: GCA_013435755.1. NCBI lineage: Eukaryota > Metazoa > Chordata > Actinopteri > Cichliformes > Cichlidae > Amphilophus > Amphilophus citrinellus. Next base: position 6,454,673 of record CM024212.1, read on the forward strand.
GGCCCACTGCCTGCTCCCAAAGGTAGTTCAGACACCCACACTCTTGTTCAAAACTCTGCTGAGTCAGAAATAGTGTCACTGACAACCGACCTCTCGACGCTAAGGTCAAGTTCACTTGAAGATGGAGACAATACAACCTCCTCCTGGTCATCAGAGTCATGTTCAGGCAGAGGGAGGAAGTTTACTGGCATTATCAGGTTGCGATGGACCACTTTCACTTGCTCTGTAACAGGATTCTGAATCCTAAATGTGTGGCTCTCATCGTCCTTTCCGACCACCACGTACACTGTGCTTTCCCAGCGGTCAGCAAGCTTTCGTTTACCACGTTCCTTTCTGTTGGCCAGCAACACTCTGTCGTTTACTTCCACTGGTACACCCCGTACCTTAAGGTTGTATAAATCAGCATGACGCCGGAGCTGTTTAGTTGCCGCTGACTGAGCTACGGCCATGGCTTCCCTCATGTCCTTCCGCAAGGACTCAATGTAGCGGTCATAGTCCACCACCTCTGGATCACTGAGTACAGAGCCAAATATGACATCCACCGGAAGACGCGGCACCCTCCCAAACATGAGGAGAAACGGTGCATATCCAGTTGTTTCATGCACTGTACAGTTGTAGGCGAATGTCAAGGATTTCAGGGCCTCGGGCCAACGGTGTTTAGCTCTTGGTGGCAGCGCTCGAATCATATTACCTAGAGTTCGATTCATCCTTTCACACGAGCCATTTCCCATAGGGTGATAAGGCGTAGTGTGTGACTTTTGCACGCCAGCCACATTCAGTAGCTCTGCAATTAGCGAGCTCTCAAAGCTGGCCCCCTGATCCGAATGTAGCCGCTTGGGAAATCCATAAATACAAAAGTAGTTGTTCCATAACTGGTGCGCAACTGCTCTGGCTGACTGATTGGGGCACAAGAAGACGTGTGCCATCTTCGTGAAGTGGTCCGTAGCCACTAACACGTCCAGCGAACTGTTTGACGAATCCTCAGCAGTCCAGAAATCGATACTGACCAGTTCAAGAGGTTCAGAAGTCATTATATTTTTCAATGGGGCTCTGGCTTCAGGCTCTGGTGACTTGCTGACTACACAGCGTCTGCAGTGTCGTACATACTCCATAACATCACGCGCTAAACCTATCCAATAAAACCTTTGTCTTGTCAGATACAATGTCCGCTGCTGACCCTGGTGGCCAGCCTCATCGTGAACACCTTGTAACACCATATTGCGCAATGAGTGAGGAACAACAAAAAGGTAGGTCTTTCTCTTTGTGACAGGATTTTTAGCTACCCGGTACAGAACTCCGTCTCTCAGTACAAGCTTATCCCAGCTCCTCAAAAGCTTGATGACCTCAGACGATTCCTTGGCACGTTCCCTCCTGGAAGGTCTCCGCTTTCTCTCCACAAAGATGATCACTTTCTTAAGAACAGCATCAGTTCTCTGCCTTTCTTTCAATACATCATGCGAGAACACCTCAGAGTTGACCTGCGGAGGTGTTAGAACCGTCTGCGAGAACTGTGGCAGGAGAAGGGCATGTGGGCACACCACAGCGTCACCTTCACTGCATCCATGAAGTGCAGCAGCTACCTCCAGCGATGATACTGCCCCTGACTTAACAACTGCCACTCCCTGAAATATCTGCTGGCCGCACTCAGATGCCCCTTCAGGTGGGTTAGCTGACCAGCGAAACACCTCCTGAACTCCGTTAGCACCAAGCGCCACAGCCTCTGCCAGTAACTTGTCATAAGGTACTCTTGTCAAACGGTGAGACGTACTGGACTGTACAAAGGGCTGTCTGCTAAGAGCATCAGCCACCACATTCTTTGATCCAGGAATGAACTTGATGTCAAACTGAAATGGCGCCAACTTAGCGATCCACCTCTGTTCACATGCATCTAGCCGAGGCTTGGACAGAATATAGGTCAGCGGATTGTCTGTCCACACGGTGAATTGGTGACCTCTCAACCAGTGATGGAATTTGTCACACACCGCCCACTTTAAGGCGAAGAACTCTAGCCGATGCGCTGGATACTTAGACTGAGCATAACTAAGCGATTTACTGGCGAAGGCAATTGGTCTGGCTGTTAAACCACCAGCAGGTACCTGTGACAGGACTGCACCAAGTCCGTCAAAAGAAGCATCCACAGACAGCAGAAAGGGCTCTCTGAAGTTCGGGTGGGCCAGCATGACCCGATCCAGCAAAGCCTGCTTCAGTTGGCAGAAAGTTTACTGATAATCCCCAGTCCAGTCCTCAGCATGGCGCTGTTTACGGACTTGGCGACGTTTCCTCCCCGCTCCACGATGACCTTTAGAGCCTGAAATTAGCTGAAATAATGGTCTGGCCATGGCAGAACAACCCTCAATAAACTGCTGGTAGTAAACTGCCATGCCAAGGAAGGAGCGGATCTTTCTCTGAGAAGGAATATTCGTGCCATCCTCCATAAGGTCAGACTCGGTTAGAGCGGTGATAGCAGACACTTTGTCAGGATTGGGCTGGATCCCATCTGTACAAATGACATGACCGAGAAACTTCACTGACCTCTTCAGAAAGTGACATTTCTTTGGGGTGAGTTTGAGATTATGGTTCTGCAGTCTTTGAAAGACCATTTTCAGACGCTCGAGTGCCAGCTCCTCTGTCGGAGCAAACACCAAGACATCATCCAGATAGCACAGTAAGCTCATGAAGTTCTGGTCCCCGAAGATGTTTAACATCATCCTCATGAATGTAGCTGGACTATTACAGAGTCCTTGAGGCATCCGATTGTACTCGTACAATCCAAATGGCGATGAAAAGGCAGTGTACTTCCAGTCAGCCTCATGGACTTCCACATTGTAATAGCCAGAGGTCAAATCCATGGTTGAAAAAAATGCATTGCCCCCCCAAGGCTGCTAGAGCATCAGCTGGATGAGGGACCGGGTGAGCATCCTTGATAGTGCGTGCGTTGAGCCAGCGGAAGTCATTGCAGATCCGTAGGTCACCCGTCTTCTTCCAAATGATCACCAGTGGAGATGCAAACTCACTGCTAGACTTTCGAATGATTTCACGCTCCTCCATCTCATCCAACACCTCTCTCAGTTTTTCATACTAGGTGGGTGGTATGCGTCTATATGGCAACCGGAATGGTTTCTCATCCATGAGTCTGATACGGTGTAGGCAACCAGTGGCTTTACCACAATCCAGCTTGTCCCTTGAGAAAATCGACTGGTATTCGACTATGAGTTCCGCCAGTCTAGCCTTGTATTCAGGAGCAACGCCACATGGCTCAATGTCTACAGAGGAGAGTCCCAGTTCACTTAGCTTTGACTGGGGAGGGTCAATTGCACATGGTGTCACAGGGCGAGGATGATCTGGTAAAGTGCAGGTCTCCGAGACCAGGCTGTGTCTCGTATTATCATCAAGCGGCACCTGTACTTGTTGTTGGATACCGATTTGAGAACCAGCAAACACCTGCACTGAACTGCAAATAGACACATCTGCCAACTTAGCATTACGTTTCAGAGTAACTGGCTTGTCAGACGGATTAATCACCTTTAACGGGAGCCAGCCATCACCTCTTAAAATCGACACAGACCTCCCCACGAAGATTGTTCGTGGTTTAGATCTTGTTGTTGTTGGCTCCGCAACAAGAAGTACTTCCAACCAACAGATTATCAACCCGTGGCAGCTTGCCCCAAATCAGGTGCTCTGTCATGGGCTCAAGTGTAACAGCTCGTTTAATTTTAGCAGTTCCGATAGCATCTTGGATATCTTCATCACCAATTTCCATCCTTGTAAGCAAGCTTAACAGCCTGTGCTCTGCATCACGACTGTCACTGAGTGCAGTGGAGCCCTGGTTCTGAAGATCCCTCTTCACCTTAAACCTGTCAATAATATATCTTAACAGGTTACTGCCAACAATCAGTTCTTCATTCTGGTTCTTGACAACCAATGTTGGAACAATCACTTTGCAGCTGTAAAATTCCATCTCCAGATCGCACATTCCAGCCGTTAAAGTTCTGGAACCCCCACACCCAATCAACACAGTGTCTGTCGGCTCAAGGGTGGGGCCCCCTAACACATGCTGTTGTAACAGCCAAGGTATTACATCAGAGCTCAGGGTGCATGCCATTGATCCGCTATCTAACGAAGCTCTGACCGTAACCTCTCCTCCCAGTGTCACATCTTCATAAAACAGTTTGCCATGTTGTTTGAGTCTCTGAATGTTTTGAACTATAGGTGTGTATCCCATCTCTCTCACTTTGCACGCGCTTTGGCACACAGACTCAATGTCATCATCAACATTTGCAACAGGGGAATCACTTTTAGGCCCAACACTTGCCCCCACCACATGCAGGCCCTTCAGTTTTCCTGTGCTTGCACCCCCTGCTTAGCGCCTCTAGTTTTCCTCACCACAGCCCCCGGACACTCCGCTCGCACATGGTCAGGTGCAAAACAGTTAAAGCACAGACCGTTTGACCTGCAGTGGTACTGAGTAGTGTGTCCATCATCACTGCACACCGCACAAGGTACTACGGGCTTGACATTCATTGATTGATCTCTCTGTGTGCGCACATTGAACTTACTTTGAAACTTGTGCTGTTGTGGCTGCTGCTCCAGAATACGTTCAAGCAAAGTGATGACCTGGTCCAGGCGGTCCGGCAAGCTCTCAGCTGCCTGTCCAGCAGTTGGTGACACAACAGCAGCCGAAGGTGCAATTGCACTTGTGAATGTTGCACGTTGCTTAGAAGTGGTGACCTCCTGTTGCTGAGAAGGCAAAACATTGGTCACTGTGTTTGGATAGTCGCTTGTGAGCTCTGCAGTGATCAACAAGCTTCTCATGAATTTCTGCAACTGTCCATTCTTTCAGCTGCCTACACTTGAATATAAGCGACAGTTCAGGATCAGGACAGTTCTCGATAAACATGGCAGCTAAGTCACATGACAGATAGTCAAAAGCCTTATTTTGTCTCTTTAAAGAGTCCTCTGTCACATCCAGAGCTTTATTAAGTCTCAGCCAATAGTCAAAGGGGTGCTCGTCAGGATGGGGCACAGTAGCATAAAAATCAGCTAAGGGCAAGCTGGAGGACACAGTGTCACTAAAGTGGTGCTTCAGTAACTCAAAAATGGGCTCAGGTCCTTCACTCAGAAACAAAACTGGCTTACTGCGTATGCCCACTTTAACCACTTCATGTGCCCTCCCCACAAGCTTAGATACTACTTCATCCGCTTGTTCAGCCACAGGGATGCCCTTCTTTTTCAAATAGGATAACATCATAACTTCCCACTCTTGGACTGAACATGAGTCATGATCCCCTGTAAAACTCAGGTTCTTTAACATCAGGGCGAACAATGACATTTAACATTGCTGACTCATTAGCTGTACCCCCAACTACTCCTGAACTCACTGTATTATTAAGACGGGTCTCAATGCAAGATGCAATACTTTCACCAATAGAAATCCCAATGTGTGAAGCTATATCACCCAAAAGTTTTTCATTAACATCACTTTAAAGTGCATCAAACGTGTCATTAACATTTCCACCCAAATCTGCATAACTTGTTTTGGTGAGGATGCTTCTGGAGTGTACAAAAACACACCTCTCCCTCTAGCAGCTGCAGGCACAGGGGTAAACCCTCTCCCCCTACCAAAAAAATTATTGCCTGCCATACTCAACACTTAACCAACAACAACAAAAAAACAGTCAAAATAACAAAAAAATAATGCACATACAACTCAAGTACAGGGGAATAAAAGCACCTCCATCAGGTCAACAAAGTAAAACAGGGCAACAGAAATCATCCACAAAATAAATACACTCAAAATAATTGCGTCTCAAAACGCCCCTCCTTCACTGAGGCAGAGAGAGCAAAAAAAAATGTCATCAATGCCGCCACTCACAAAACTACAAACAGCTCCAACCAACGGCACAAAGGGTTAAAAATAGCTTTGCATTTACTAAACCAATTACCGCCAAAGCGGTACAGAGTCCACACAGCTGTCCCGAATCCGAGGCACCTCCGAAGCGAGCGGCTCCAGGAAGTAGACGCAGGCCCGGTACACTAATGCGAGCGCTCCGGGAAGTAGACTCTGCCCGCGCCGACGCAGCCGGAGAACGGGTCACGGCACCAGTGTTACCATGCTGAACTAAGCCGTGTATTAATTCAGCTCGGTCCAAATAATCATAACCCAGTTCTGTGTCTTCATTCATAATGACATTCATAATGACAGCCAGGAGACAGGATGAGATGAATGCTGACTTTATCTGCATGGAACAGAATATGCACTGGTCAGAATCATGGGCTCATCAGCGGGTACAGCACCTCGTGCTCTTCAGTCATACACTGGCAACGAGGTCTCTGTGTCCACTACCCTTATCGCGGCTAACCACCAAGAGATGGCGCTGTTTCACCCGCTATGCATAAACCCGAAACGAAAAGTAATGACAAGTGGAATCAATACAATATTAACTCTGTTACACTGGCTGCATCTCTGTAGATAACACGTAGCACATTTTTAGATGAACCTGCGATGGCTGCATCACAACATTTTGCCTCACTTAGTAAATCTGTCCCGACAAAGTTAAATACATATTACTGAGGATTTAAAGCCTCACAACTACGAAATTGTCATCAAATTTCCAGGGAATGATACACAATAACGAGTCAGTGCAATTACTTCATAATGAAAGGTATCATTTTGGCTTTATTGGTTTAAACTGTCAAAGCAATATTCCTGTAACAATCAGACACAAACAATAAAAGTTGAATAGTACATGTCTGATAAAGGGTCTGTGCTGTCATCACAACAGCAACTAGGACAACATGATGTAATAAAAATGATGTCCTGTATATTGATAGACAGCTTGAACTTCTCATAACATGTTATATTCAAGACCACTGGAACCTTCAATAATACATACATCTGAAAAAAACTGCCTTATTGTTGCAAATCATTTGTGTTACAAATGACTTATTTGTTTCCAATGTCATATTTAGTGCTGTGACAGGCAGGTTGAGGACGCCAATGCAGGAAGTCCTGTGAGGCTTTTATGAAGAGCGAGTGACGTCACTGGAGCCTCGCTGGTTAAAGTAGTGGTTCAAGGGTTGGTGTGATTTATGAAAGTGTTCATGTTGGAGTTTCAGCAGTTTGTTGTGACAGCAGTACCTCCTCATAGGTATCATCCAGGCAGAGGCATATATATCCAGGCTGATACAGGCTTGCTGTGGGATACTTGTGCAGCCCTGCCTCCTCCGTACCACGTGAAAGAGTCTCCTGAAAAGCTGGAAAGGTTACTTCCAAAAAGAAAAACCAACTAAGTCCGAACACAGTGGAAAAAATATTATATGTTAATAAAAAGTGTTCATGAACATAATCAGCGTCCCATCTTTTGAAAACACTGCAGCAGTTTTAACATAACCATCTGAGGTCCTATTGGATTTAAAGAGGCTGAAATCATACTGAAAAGGTCGAGTGAGCATAAAGCTATAGTGATGCGACCTCTGACACTGAGCCTTCCAAACACGCTCTGAACTCAGAGGGTTATCATGACGCAGTGGGCGGAGCTTCCTTCAGTTGACATCACTGATGACCTTTGAACCACTTCACTGCTTCATTCAGCCTGAATCAGCTGACTGGTTAAATTTCTCAGGCAGCTTTGAATCTTTGGTGCGATACTTAGAGTCCTTAAGACGACTGAAATGCAGTTTGATGTCTTACCTACGGTGCACCAATAACAGCTGTGTGACTTTCAGACTTTCAATAATGGAGCCATGCCTGTGTGACATGTTACAAAAACTTTAATTATTTCTGCTTATATGTGAAACCTGCGCAGATAAGAAGAGCATGAAAAAAAAAAACAGTTTAAACCAGTTTAAACCACATCAATAATGAAATAATGAAGTTACAGCCAGTTAATCTGTCTAATCTCTCAGCAGAGGAATGCTGCTTTGACTCCAGCATTCTGAGTATTAATGAACTATTTTATGATCAGGAAAACAGGATGAAACTAAGTCAGCTGAAATATAAAATTATGCATCCATATCGTCCAAATGAGCAGCTAATGATGTTCAACGTGTCAGAAAGCAATCAGGTGAGCTCAGATGATGGCCGAAGACGCGATGATTGTAACAAACCTATTCTGTGTTAATTCAGATATAATACTCAAAGTGCCATAACATTCAAGAGGTGAATTTTTTTCTACCTGGTGACACCAGCTTCTTCTGTTCCTTATGAAAGGCTGTTCTCAAAGGGAGAAACTGTTTAAGCCCGTCTACTGGGGAGAAATTATTGTTCATCAATAAAAACCCTGAGTTGTATAAGTTCACATTTCATGTACACAAAACAACAGAGAGGGAAAAAAACATCACACCAAGTACAGAAAATGCAGACAATACATACACACATGGGTATTCAGGGAAACAGGACAGACCAGGAAGCACAGCTGAATGTAGAGCGGAAGATAAAATAAAACAGGAAGTGACTAAACATGACACAAATGCAGACTTGACAACCAGAAAACACAGCAATTCAGGAAACACAAAAAGCTGTAAGCAAGAACATAATTCAAGTAACTAAACTAAGAAACTCTGAGGCTACAAATAAAAACGAAAAAGGGTACAAAACTGAAACCACTAAACCCAGAATCAAGGAGACATTAAATAAGAACATTAGAAAGGGCACAAAATGGAAGACGCTGGATCACATGACAGGTAATGACTGGTGACATCACTCAAACATCTTTGAATCAATACATATGTTTCAATCTATACTATAAAACAGCATTAAATGGACTTAAGTTTATTTGTTCATGTTAGAATGTTTCTGTTATCAAATCATGTTAGGTAATAATTTAGTTTGAGGGACAGTTAAATATATGATCCACCATGTTGGATTTTTACCATCATAAGTCAAATTAGCATAAATTATTTTAACCAATTACTTAAATTAATAAAGGTTTCACAGAGTTACATTAAGTGTTGTTTAATAAAAGTAATAAAAAAGCAAAATTAAACAAAAAAACTGAAACTAGTTTGATTGAAGCAAAAGCAGTAAAGTTTGTAAAATATGCGTGTCACAAAGCCATCACCATGGAAACATTAAAAGTAGTTAATTTGGATCATTATGATAGAAATGTTGGCAGATAGATTTCTGAAAAAGTCACCCAGAGTTTTCTGGTTCTAGTTTGAGCTGTTACAGGATGTGAAAGTTTTTTTATTGCTGTTTACATTTTAGAGCCTATTGTTTAATATGTTTTGATCAATATCATCACACCATTTATTCCGGCTGTAGATAAAGAAGTACAGTACAATAATTACAATACACCAGAAGAACATTTTTATCAGTAATTTACTTTATTATGAGCTGAAATATGACTGAAGTCCTGTTGATCTTTGGTAGGTTGGGTGGTCAGTGCTGTTTTAAATAAGTGCAAAAAATGATCAAAAATCTATATTCAGTGTCAGAATTATCAGGTAAATTTAGATTTACCTGATAATCAATATTTGCTATGATGCTGATTTAACATAATTTCAGATATTATTTGATAGCTGGCAAACACAAACAATGCCATTCTCAGTGCCACACCTATTATTAACACAAGACAGGCATTTTGTTATGAAAACAAACAAGCTGTAAATTGAGAGTTAAGATTTTAAGATTTTGAATCTTTTTTTTTTTTTGCAAACATTATTAAGAATTAATAGGTATATACACAACATCTTAATGCCAGGGTTACGTAACAGGAAATAAAAGTGGAGCAGCTCATTTAGAGTGCTGACATCTGCTGGACATTTGATGTACAGCATCCCTATTGTTACATGTTGACAGCAAAATTATGCAGTTATGATGTCAAAGTCTCCATTTGAGGTAAGACAGATTAAATAGGTCCATGTCTATCGTGGTATACCTGAGTATCAATAGATCAGCTGTGATATATCAATAAAGTACAGTACAGAGACAGTGTGGTGTGTGTTTGTGGATAAACGGTTACAGGAAGTGCTTGGGTGGAGGATTAGATTAGATGTATACTTTTTGAGGTGGGGGTGCTTTATTAATTTTTATTCACGAATGGGGCTCAGGTTACTCCTTCTTTTTGGTATAACTTCCCCAGCCTTATAAAAACACTCACAGAGGACTGAAGGATCTCTGATGTGTACAGGTGAGTCTCCAGGTGCTCCTGCCGCTGTCACAGTGGGTCAGACTCAGAGCACTTGCTCTCCAACGACCAGCAGCTCGAATGAGACAGTAATGAGACAGTCACGTGATTTCAGAAAACTGGGGCCGACTTGGGCGGATTGAGGGCGGAGTTTGGCTTTTATCGCGTGATTTTGTGAAAAACGAAACGTGAGCTTCATTTGGACACGCCCCTCTGCTCGACACAGGCCGCGGGGAGTTAGTTGTACCAGATGTAACGTTACTACCGATGATCGTCTCCGTGTGAAGGTAAGAAATCAGTCTGTAATGTTTTCCTGGCTAACATCAGCTGTGTGCAGCTTAGAAACAGCACAAACCTGCCGCTCCGTAGTTCACGGTAACGGACTCACAACAGGAAGAACGACGGTGTCCGCCATTTTAGGGTGCACCAGTTTGTGTGTGTGCTGTCAGGCCGGCAATGAGGGCAGCAGCAGGGTGAGCAGCTGAGCTCAGAGTCGTTGTTACTGTGGATCCGCTCACTGATGGCTGAAGGCAGCTTCTTCTGCCTCCGTCAGTCTGAGGAGGAGGCGGAGAGGAGCCGCAGCTCTCCCGCTCACTGACGCACTGACTGCGGGCTGAGCTCGGCCGGAGGGCCGCAGGAGAGACTCGGAGCTCCGGAGCTTCATGTCCGCAGTGCTGTTAGAGGGAAGACGCGGTTACAGCGGACTAAATTATTACTTGTTATAGATCAGCTTAAATATTGATTAAACATCTGATCAAGTTACTGCGTCACAAACGGCTCAGCTCCAAACAGGAAGTGCTCATTGTTTACACTGCGCTGTAGTTTCAGCGTCTGCTGCTCAGACTGATGAGGTTATTATATTAAACTGATGAGGTTATTATATGAAACTGATGAGGTTATTATATGAAACTGATGAGCTTATTATATTAAACTGATGAGCTTATTATATTAAACTGATGAGCTTATTATATTAAACTGATGAGCTTATTATATTAAACTGATGAGGTTATTATATTAAACTTAGACCTGCCTGTTAATCACTCAGACCAGTTAACGATGAAGCCTGAATGTTGCTTTTTGTCTTGAGTATTCTGAAAATATGCGCTGTCTAACCATAATAATACATAAGGTGAATTATTCACACAGTAAATATGTCACATTATATTTATGAAATAACAGATTTGTTTATGACAGGTGCAGTTTGCTGAGGTTACAGATAATATTTGTATTTCATTAAGAGGCTGGTGCAAGTTGTTCATGTTTGTTTCAGACTAAACTCTCTGAGGATGTTTGTTTAATAGATCACATTAACATTTAGACAGGAAAAGGCAGGTGATCAATTTTATCTGATTGTTCACAAATAAAGCTAATAGCAGTGTCTGCTGTAATGATTGTTTGTGTTAGCTGCAGACAGCAGCAGCATCCTGAAACATCTGTCTGTATCACATGGGATTCATTTCCATGAGTGTCCTGTTTTTATATATTTGCACCATATGTTTCCCAACTGAGCACTGCAACTGACACCAAATATCCTGTATTACAATAACATCAGTGCCATGCTGAGCACATACTTGACTAAGAGGAGCCAGTGATAAATGAGCAGCAGTGAGAGTGGGGAGGACATGAAGCTCCTCCAGGATCAGGGAGGAGCAGCTATGGATGGAGAAGCTTCTGTGAGGATTAACAATGATTTTGTCTCTTTGTCAGAATCAGAGGCTCTGAGTCACCTTCCTCCTCCTGACCTCCTGCAGAGGTTTTCTGAGCCCAGCTGTGCGTCTCTGAGAAGTGACCATGGAGCGCCCGCCGTTCTCTGCTTCAGACGTGTAAGCTCTGAGACTCGTGTGTTTTCATGAGGTTTGAACACGTACAGCATCTTCACTGTTCTTCACATAAACATAAATCTGTGCATCAGTTTATTCAGACTGCAGATGAACCTGTAATATAAGCAGTGATCTCTACAGCTGGTCAGCATGTGTGTCTGATCCTGAGGCAGTGGTAGGAGAAGCTTTCTCCATCAGTCAGCACTGAGTTACTGGGTCGAGTTTAAAGCAGGATGCAGGACACTGATACAGTAAAAACTGCTGTTGTGTATTTATTAATCTGAGGTTCAGCTCAGAGGACCTTACCCCCTAATTCAGTCTGAAATCCACGCTGAGTGTAACATGGAGGGAACTACCACAGAGAAAGTATGAGTGTGATGTTTTTATGACCGCGTCCTGCAGCTCAGTGTCAGTCAGCAGGGTAACTTCCTGGTTCAGGGTTCAGAGCAGAGGAGGAGGGTCTGTATCTGTAATTTGTTTTTTTAAATTGTCCAAACTTTATACTGTTTATATCAGGGCTGCTTGTTTTCAGCAGTTTCTGAACAGCTATTTTTATATTTTATTTTTAAATCTTATTCTGGTCGATCTTTCTGTCTACCACCATCTCAGACCACACCTTCATGATCCTGATCCCAGCTGTGTGTCTGTGAAGAGTGACGCCTCCATGGAGCCTCCACTGTTCTTTAAAAGGCCGTAAGTGAACATCAGCTCACTCTATGATTGTCTGCTCTGACACTTCCAGCAGGTTATTTTGGTGTTTCTCTCCATGTTCCTCCTCTGTCCTCGTCTTCAGACTCATTTGTTATGTGACAGCATTTTTGTCACCCTTGTGTTTCAGTTCAGTCCAGCAGAACAAGCAGCAGACACACTCATGTTTGATTCCTCTTTAAACTCATTTATGTCAAATGTGTTTATAAAACCTTTTTCTTGGTCTAATTCTTTATCTGCAGCCATCATACGCCCGGCTCCTGTGAACCTGATCCCAGCTGTGTGTCCATGAAGAGTGGTGCATCCATGGAGCCACCGCTGTTTTTCAAGGCATCAGCATTTAGATCAGGAGAACCAAACAGGTGAGTTCCTCAGACTGTAAGCAGTGCTGTCTGAGGAGCTGATGTCTGTACTCGGCTCTGAGCAGGTATTCAGACTGACAACAGTGTAAGAGTGATGTGAGCAGCAGTGTTAGAGAGCGTGTTATGTTACACTGCAGTGAGACCTGAAATCAGATGTAGACGCTCCAGTTTAAGTAACAGACTCATAAGTTTGTTCTTTAGACACTGAAGCTCAGTAAAGCTCTGAGACAAGAGTTTGAAAAATCTCAGCAGCAGCTTCATGATTTTCTGTGACAGCGTCTGAGAGCTGAACAGGAGCAGTTTGTTAAACGAGGATCTTTGTTGCTAATTTGTGGATTATTATCTGTGAAATCAATAAAAACCCTCTGAACATTTTACCAGCTTCATTGTGTCAGCATCATTTCAGGTACATTTAAGTAATGCTAACAGTTAACGAACCAAACAAAAATGGATGCGTTCTTCAGTCTCACAGCAGGACATAGAAAAGATAAGGTGGCATCCAAAATGTACTAATGGAAGTAAATATGAGGTGGACCTAGAAAGGGTTTGAGAGCAGAAGCAGGAATGAAGACTTTCCATGCTCACTTTCTACTGTCAGGAGTTTGGATTCTTTTTAATATTCATACATTATTAATGTTCAAACTAATGTGTTTGTATATAAATTCATGGTCTTAGAGAATTAAATTTCCTCTTGGGTGCTCATTCTTTATCAGGATCTATGAGAGAACCTGCTTAGAACCAACACTCAGTTGTGTGTCCATGAAGAGTGACGCATCCATGGAACCACCGCTATTTTTCAAGAAACAGGAATTATTTTCAAGACCGTGGAAACAAAGGAGGTGAGTTCTTCTGAAATGCTCCTCAGACTGGAAGGAGTGCTGTCTCATTAACTGGCTGTTCCTCTGTGAGTTATAATCATTGTGTTTGGACTCAGAAACAGCCCAGTGTGAGCAGTGTTGGTGGGATGTTGATTCCATGTAGCAGTGACACATGGAATCAGGTCCAGGAGCTCCAGTCTGAGTAACTGTTGGTCCTTCAGGTTGTTAAAGGTTCATGAAAATCTGAGATGGAGCCTGTTAAAAGTCATCATGGCAGCCAGTTTGTGATCTTGTGTCATAACATTTGTAAAGCATGAAAGTGTTTGTACAGAGAGTATTTACAACCATTATACATGCTGGCTGACCTCTCAAACCCCAGAGAAGCTTCTCAGTTTGAAATGAGAGATGATGAACTGCACACTGGAAGCATCTGTGACCTTCAGCTGGTGCTTCTGTGTACAGTCATAATGTGAAATAGTTCTTGATGGTTCCTCCACAGAGTGGACCAGGAGAGCTCAGAGGGTCCCAGTGGTCAGTCTGCCCAGCAGCATCAAACACAGCTGGACTCCATATTTCAGGTCTGTACATGAACAACAACTACTGTTACATCTGTTCTGTTCACAGTCATCTCCATGCTGCTCTTTGTAGATCAGTGGATTGTCAGTGTGCCCAACATGGATCTGATGTTTGCTCCATGATTTCAGTCTGATTGGGTCATTCATAAAGTATTCTGTTCCAGCTGCTGGAGGACAACATCATCACTTTTGTGAAGAATGAGCTGAAGAAGATCCAGAAGATCCTGAGTCCAGATTACCCAGAATGCTTAGAGAGGGAGGATGAGGAGATGCTGGAGGATGAAGATGAAGAGCAGAGGAGGACCAACAGAGAGGCATTTCTGAAGATCACACTGCACTTCCTGAGAAGAATGAAGCAGGAGCAGCTTGCAGAGCGGTTACAGAGCAGTAAGAAGATTTATCTGAAGATTTAAGCTGCTGGATGAATTACATGTTTGTTAAAGTCTCAAGAGATGGACCAAAGTGTTTTAAAATATTAGTTCTTCAGGGCAATGAAATTGTTTTGTGCACTTTATAAATATTTAATTGATATCTTTTGTGCTTAGTTTCTTTAGGAACTCCCAGCCATGTTTGTCAGCATAAACTTAAATCTGCTCTGAAGAAGAAGTTCCAGTGTGTGTTTGAGGGGATCACTAAAGCAGGAAACCCAACCCCTCTGAATCAGATCTACACAGAGCTCTACATCACAGAGGGAGGGGCTGCAGAGGTCAATGATGAACATGAGGTCAGACAGATTGAAACAGCATCCAGGAAACCAGACAGACCAGAAACAACAATCAGACAAGAAGACATCTTTAAAGCCTCACCTGGAAGAGATGAACCAATCAGAACAGTGCTGACAAAGGGAGTGGCTGGCATTGGGAAAACAGTCCTAACACAGAAATACACCCTCGACTGGGCTGAAGACAAAGCCAACCAGGACATCCAGTTCATGTTTCCATTGACTTTCAGAGAGCTGAATGTGCTGAAAGAGGAAAAGTTCAGCTTGGTGGAACTTGTTCATCACTTCTTCACTGAAACCAAAGAAGCAGGAATCTGCAGCTTTGAACACTTCCAGGTTGTGTTCATCTTTGATGGTCTGGATGAGTGTCGACTTCCTCTGGACTTCCACAAAACTACAATCCTGACTGACCCTAGAAAGTCCACCTCAGTGGATGTGCTGCTGACAAACCTCATCAGGGGGAACCTGCTTCCCTCTGCTCACCTCTGGATAACCACACGACCTGCAGCAGCCAATCAGATCCCTCCTGAGTGTGTTCACAGGGTGACAGAGGTCAGAGGGTTCACTGACCCACAGAAGGAGGAGTACTTCAGGAAGAGGTTCAGAGATGAGGAGCAGGCCAGCAGGATCATCTCCCACATCAAGACATCACGAAGCCTCCACATCATGTGCCACATCCCAGTCTTCTGCTGGATCACTGCTACAGTTCTGGAGGATGTGCTGAAGACCAGAGAGAGAGGAGAGCTGCCCAAGACCCTGACTGAGATGTACATCCACTTCCTGGTGGTTCAGGCCAAAGTGAAGAAGGTCAAATATGATGGAGGAGCTGAGACAGATCCACACTGGAGTCCAGAGAGCAGGAAGATGATTGAGTCTCTGGGAAAACTGGCTTTGGATCAGCTGCAGAAAGGAAACCTGATCTTCTATGAATCAGACCTGACAGAGTGTGGCATCGATATCAGAGCAGCCTCAGTGTACTCAGGAGTGTTCACACAGATCTTTAAAGAGGAGAGAGGGCTGTACCAGGACAAGGTGTTCTGCTTCATCCATCTGACTGTTCAGGAGTTTCTGGCTGCTCTTCATGTCCATCTGACCTTCATCAACTCTGGAGTCAATCTGCTGGAAGAACAACCAACAACCTCCCAGACAGAGCAACACCTCTACCAGAGTGCTGTGAACAAGGCCTTACAGAGTCCAAATGGACACCTGGACTTGTTCCTCCGCTTCCTCCTGGGTCTTTCACTGCAGACCAATCAGAGTCTCCTACGAGGCCTGCTGACACAGACAGGAAGTAGCTCACAGACCAATCAGGAAACGGTCCAGTACATCAAGAAGAAGCTCAGTGAGAATCTGTCTGCAGAGAAAAGCATCAACCTGTTCCACTGTCTGAATGAACTGAATGATCGTTCTCTAGTGGAGGAGATCCAACAGTCCCTGAGATCAGGAAGTCTCTCCACAGATAAACTGTCTCCTGCTCAGTGGTCAGCTCTGGTCTTCATCTTACTGTCATCAGAAGAAGATCTGGATGTGTTTGACCTGCAGAAATACTCTGCTTCAGAGGAGGCTCTGCTGAGGCTGCTGCCAGTGGTCAAAGCCTCCAACAAAGCTCTGTGAGTAAATATGTGATCATCACTTTATTTTTAGAATGTTGAATCTACTTAATAAAAA
Source organism: Amphilophus citrinellus (assembly GCA_013435755.1). Lineage (NCBI taxonomy): Eukaryota > Metazoa > Chordata > Actinopteri > Cichliformes > Cichlidae > Amphilophus > Amphilophus citrinellus. Next base: position 6,471,472 of record CM024212.1, read on the forward strand.
AAACAAATAAATTGTTTGTGTGGTGTGTGATTAACAGAAGAGGAGCAATGATTTCAAGCACCGTCCTCCTTTTAAAGCATCCACTCTGCTATTCTAGCTCAGTCAGCACGATGAAGTGATCTCTAGTATCACTGAAATGATGTTAGCAGGTCTGTTTGTGCCAATGTCGAAATACAGTGATAATGAGATTTTTGGGAGTCAGTTCATTTAATCATTGTTTTGAAAACCAATAGTTGTCATTCTCAAATGATTGGCTACAACTGTAGTTTCAATATTAAAAGTGATTGAATTTGATCATGAATATCTTTTTTATCCACAGACTGAGTGGCTGTAACCTCTCAGAGAGTAGCTGTGCAGCTCTGTCCTCAGTTCTCAGCTCCAGGTCTTGCAGTCTGAGAGAGCTGGACCTGAGTAACAACGACCTTCAGGATTCAGGAGTGGAGCTACTCTCTGATGCACTGCAGAGTCCACACTGTAGACTGGAAACTCTCAGGTCAGATCAAGAGAGATTCTGGTTTTTATGAACTTACAAAATTAACCAACTAAAAATATTAGCTAATGAATGTAAACTTCATCCGTTTGTTATCTTAGTATTTTTCACTATTTCTAAGTCACAGAATCACTGAAACCAACCTGTTCAGTCTCAGGTCAGGATCCAAACTTTGCCACAGATGCACAAATGATCATTTAAAATGTGATTTATTTGATTGTTTAAACAGCTACCCTTAATAATAACAGTCATGTGACCTGTTAACGTGTTTGTTTAATTTAATCATTCTTTTGAAAATCAATAGTTGTCATTCTCAAATGATTGGCTACAACTGTAGTTTCAATATTAAAAGTGATTGAATTTGATCATGAATATCTTTTTTATCCACAGACTGAGTGGCTGTAACCTCTCACAGAGAAGCTGTGAAGCTCTGTTTTCAGTTCTCAGGTCCAGGTCTTGCAGTCTGAGAGAGCTGGACCTGAGTAACAACGACCTTCAGGATTCAGGAGTGGAGCTACTCTCTGCTGCGCTGCAGAGTCCACACTGTAGGCTGGAAACTCTCAGGTCAGATCAAGAGAGATTCTGGTTTTTATGAACTTACAAAATTAACCAACTAAAAATATTAGCTAATGAATGTAAACTTGATCCGTTTGTTATCTTAGTATTTTTCACTATTTCTAAGTCACAGAATCACTGAAACCAACCTGTTCAGTCTCAGGTCAGGATCCAAACTTTGCCACAGATGCACAAATGATCATTAGGGCCCGAGCACGAACTGTGCGAAGGCCCTATTGTTTTTGCTCGGTTTATTATTAGGGCCCGAGCACGAACTGTGCGAAGGCCCTATTGTTTTTGCTTCGTTTATTATTATTATTAGGGCCCGAGCACGAACTGTGCGAAGGCCCTATTGTTTTTGCTTCATTTATTAGGGCCCGAGCACGAACTGTGCGAAGGCCCTATTGTTTTTGCTTCGTTTATTATTAGGGCCCGAGCACGAACTGTGCGAAGGCCCTATTGTTTTTGCTCGGTTTATTATTAGGGCCCGAGCACGAACTGTGCGAAGGCCCTATTGTTTTTGCTTCGTTTATTATTATTAGGCCCGAGCCGACGAAGTCTCGGCGAGGAGCCTATTGGATTCACTATGCCACATACCCCAAAATGCGCTAAAATCCCCACGGTCGCAAGGGACGCGGTTGCCAGTGACCCCTGACCTCATAGGGACGTGGGTCAGGACGAGACGTTTCCGAAAAGGTATGCTTCAGGGTGACTGGGAAAACGCCTAATTGTTTTTGCTCGAATTCTCCATTATTCTTTATTATTAGGCCCGAGCCGACGAAGTCTCGGCGAGGAGCCTATTGGATTCACTATGCCACATACCCCAAAATGCGCTAAAATCCCCACGGTCGCAAGGGACGCGGTCGCCAGTGACCCCTGACCTCATAGGGACGTGGGTCAGGACGAGACGTTTCCGAAAAGGTATGCTTCAGGGTGACTGGGAAAACGCCTAATTGTTTTTGCTCGAATTCTCCATTATTCTTTATTATTATTATTAGGCCCGAGCCGACGAAGTCTCGGCGAGGAGCCTATTGGATTCACTATGCCACATACCCCAAAATGCGCTAAAATCCCCACGGTCGCCTGGGACGCGGTCGCCAGTGACCCCTGACGTCATAGGGACGTGGGTCAGGATGAGACGTTTCCGAAAAGGTGCACCTCGGGGTGACTGGAAAAACGCCTAATTGTTTTTGCTCGAATTCTCCATTATTCTTTATTATTATTATTAGGCCCGAGCCGACGAAGTCTCGGCGAGGAGCCTATTGGATTCACTATGCCACATACCCCAAAATGCGCTAAAATCCCCACGGTCGCCTGGGACGCGGTCGCCAGTGACCCCTGACGTCATAGGGACGTGGGTCAGGACGAGACGTTTCCGAAAAGGTACACCTCGGGGTGACTGGAAAAACGCCTAATTGTTTTTGCTTGAATTCTCCATTATTCTTTATTATTAGGCCCGAGCCGACGAAGTCTCGGCGAGGAGCCTATTGGATTCACTATGCCACATACCCCAAAATGCGCTAAAATCCCCACGGTCGCAAGGGACGCGGTCGCCAGTGACCCCTGACCTCATAGGGACGTGGGTCAGGACGAGACGTTTCCGAAAAGGTATGCTTCAGGGTGACTGGGAAAACGCCTAATTGTTTTTGCTCGAATTCTCCATTATTCTTTGTTATTATTATTATTATTATTAGGCCCGAGCCGACGAAGTCTCGGCGAGGAGCCTATTGGATTCACTATGCCACATACCCCAAAATGCGCTAAAATCCCCACGGTCGCAAGGGACGCGGTCGCCAGTGACCCCTGACCTCATAGGGACGTGGGTCAGGACGAGACGTTTCCAAAAAGGTATGCTTCAGGGTGACTGGGAAAACGCCTAATTGTTTTTGCTCGAATTCTCCATTATTCTTTATTATTAGGCCCGAGCCGACGAAGTCTCGGCGAGGAGCCTATTGGATTCACTATGCCACATACCCCAAAATGCGCTAAAATCCCCACGGTCGCCTGGGACGCGGTCGCCAGTGACCCCTGACGTCATAGGGACGTGGGTCAGGACGAGACGTTTCCGAAAAGGTACACCTCGGGGTGACTGGAAAAACGCCTAATTGTTTTTGCTCGAATTCTCCATTATTCTTTATTATTATTAGGCCCGAGCCGACGAAGTCTCGGCGAGGAGCCTATTGGATTCACTATGCCACATACCCCAAAATGCGTTAAAATCCCCACGGTCGCATGGGACGCGGTCGCAAGTGACCCCTGACCTCATAGGGACGTGGGTCAGGACGAGACGTTTCCGAAAAGGTATGCTTCGGGGGGGCTGGAAAAACGCCTAATTGTTTTTGCTCGAATTCTCCATTATTCTTTATTATTAGGCCCGAGCCGACGAAGTCTCGGCGAGGAGCCTATTGGATTCACTATGCACATACCCCAAAACGCGCTACAATCCCCACGGTCGCCTGGGACGCGGTCGCCAGTGACCCCTGACCTCATAGGGACGTGGGTCAGGTCGAGACGTTTCCGAAAAGGTATGCTTCAGAGTGACTGGGAAAGCGCCTAATTGTATTTGCTCGAATTCTCCATTATTCTTTATTATTATTATTAGGCCCGAGCCAACGAAGTCTCGGCGAGGAGCCTATTGGATTCACTATGCCACATACCCCAAAATGCGCTAAAATCCCCACGGTCGCATGGGACGCGGTTGCCAGTGACCCCTGACCTCATAGGGACGTGGGTCAGGACGAGACGTTTCCGAAAAGGTATGCTTCAGGGTGACTGGGAAAACGCCTAATTGTTTTTGCTCGAATTCTCCATTATTCTTTATTATTATTATTATTATTAGGCCCGAGCCGACGAAGTCTCGGCGAGGAGCCTATTGGATTCACTATGCCACATACCCCAAAATGCGCTAAAATCCCCACGGTCGCAAGGGACGCGGTCGCCAGTGACCCCTGACCTCATAGGGACGTGGGTCAGGACGAGACGTTTCCGAAAAGGTATGCTTCAGGGTGACTGGGAAAACGCCTAATTGTTTTTGCTCGAATTCTCCATTATTCTTTATTATTATTATTATTAGGCCCGAGCCGACGAAGTCTCGGCGAGGAGCCTATTGGATTCACTATGCCACATACCCCAAAATGCGCTAAAATCCCCACGGTCGCAAGGGACGCGGTCGCCAGTGACCCCTGACCTCATAGGGACGTGGGTCAGGACGAGACGTTTCCGAAAAGGTATGCTTCAGGGTGACTGGGAAAACGCCTAATTGTTTTTGCTCGAATTCTCCATTATTCTTTATTATTATTATTATTATTATTATTAGGCCCGAGCCGACGAAGTCTCGGCGAGGAGCCTATTGGATTCACTATGCCACATACCCCAAAATGCGTTAAAATCCCCACGGTCGCACGGGACGCGGTCGCCACTGACCCCTGACCTCATAGGGACGTGGGTCAGGTCGAGACGTTTCCGAAAAGGTATGCTTCGGGGTGACTGGGAAAACGCCTAATTGTTTTTGCTCGAATTCTCCATTATTCTTTATTATTATTATTATTATTATTATTATTAGGCCCGAGCCGACGAAGTCTCGGCGAGGAGCCTATTGGATTCACTATGCCACATACCCCAAAATGCGCTAAAATCCCCACGGTCGCCTGGGACGCGGTCGCCAGTGACCCCTGACCTCATAGGGACGTGGGTCAGGACGAGACGTTTCCGAAAAGGTACGCCTCGGGGTGACTGGAAAAACGCCTAATTGTTTTTGCTCGAATTCTCCATTATTCTTTATTATTATTAGGCCCGAGCCGACGAAGTCTCGGCGAGGAGCCTATTGGATTCACTATGCCACATACCCCAAAATGCGCTAAAATCCCCACGGTCGCCTGGGACGCGGTCGCCAGTGACCCCTGACCTCATAGGGACGTGGGTCAGGACGAGACGTTTCCGAAAAGGTACACCTCGGGGTGACTGGAAAAACGCCTAATTGTTTTTGCTCGAATTCTCCATTATTCTTTATTATTATTATTATTATTATTATTATTATTATACTTTCTCTCTCTTTGAACCCAATTTTGACCCCCTCAACATGCACGAAAACTCACCAATTTTTGCATAGTGGTCAGGTCTGGCGAAAAATTACGTATTTTAATGTCGCCAAAACTGAACTCCAAAAGGCGGCTCCACACCGCCCCCTGGAAATTTCATTTTTCGGGGCCCCTATGGGAGAAGCCAAATTCAAGTTTGGCATAGAGCCACGAAATTCTCGTCCCACATAGATCATGTCAGGACAAACAAAAAATCCTCTTGAAGTACCCCTGCATGACCCACAGGAAATCCACCAGGTTGACTTGAAATTTGGCTTTTGCCGAGTCAGCAATTTCGCTCACCTCGTACTTGCGCGAACTTGTCCTAGGGCATTTGACCCACTAACACCAAAATGGCTCAGCATCATCTAGAGACATAGGGCATCTAAAGTTATCGAAGGTTTCGTATTCAATTCAACGGTCTTGTGACACTAGGCCCCTGAAGTTGACCTTCGTTTGACCAAAATTTCCCGTCCTCTTTCCTGCCGTCAATCGCACATGCTTTGCCCGATCTGCCCCAAAATGGAATCAGTTATGAACAGAGTTACACTGAATCCATAAGTGGAGAAACAATGGCGATTGCTGCAATAGCGCCCCCTATAGAACAAAATGCACATTTGTATGGAGGTCCACAAAATTAGTTTCTCTGAACTGCATGAAAATTTTTTTACACATTCTTCAGATAGTCCTGATCAGAAAAGTCAATCAGACCTATGCCCAATTTTGCACGCCACACGCAGCACCACACCCCAAATGTGCGTTGGGTTTATATGGGGAGCCAACAATTTACTTTCTCAGACATGTATGCAATTCGACACAGACATTCTGTACCCCAGCACGATCAAAAAAGTCAATGAGGCCCATGCCCACATTCCCACAGGAAATCCGCTAGCTTGCCTTGAACTTATGTTTTTTCTGATTTTGCACTGTTGGACACCTCGTATTTGCGCGAACTTCTCCTAGGGCATTTGACCCACTAACACCAAAATGGCTCAGCATTATCTAGAGACATAGGGCATCCAAAGTTATCGAAGGTTTTGTATTCAATTCAACGGTCTTGTCACACTAGGCCCATGAAATTGGCCTTTGTTTGGCTAAAATTTACCTTCTCCTCCCTACCATCAATCGCACGTGCTTTTTCCGATCTGCCCCAAAATGGAATCAGTTATGAACAGACTTACACTGAATCCATAAGTGGAGAAACAATGGCGATTGCTGCAATAGCGCCCCCTTCAGAACAAAATGAAAATTTGTATGGGGGTCCACAAAATTAGTTTGTCGGACATGCATGAAAATTTTTTTACACATTCTTCAGATCCTCCTGATCAGAAAAGTCAATCAGACCTATGCCCAATTTTGCACGCTGCATCCGTGACCACCACCGCAATGTAAAGATCACGTCGCTATGGAGAAACCACAACCTTGTCACACGTATTGCGCAATCACTCACACACTCTTTCTGCACTTTGCCTGCCAGTTTTTTTTCTCTTATGCACTGCACAAGACTTAATTTAGATTCAGGGCAACAACTGCACTAGCGCGCTGTACAGATGGAACCAAAGCATTACATGCCAAGAATCACATTTAGGTTCTCTGAAATGCATGAAAAAAGGTAGACAACTTCGAAACAGACAGACAAACAGATAGAATCAACACTGTTATCATGTCCATCCTTGCCAAGATTTTCCACTTTTGCCAGTGGTGATTATATTTGGCAGAAGCAGTGGCTCTCACACTGCTTGAAAGTTGGGATCTCAGGTGGCTTGCTGGTTGGTTGCAAGCTGTTCGCAGGGCAGGTGGTTTGCAGGGAAGGCGGTTTGCATGTGGAAGGAGCAGCGGCTCTCAAGCAGGTCGCGGGGGGTTCGCGGGGGCTCACGGGTGGCTCGCGTGGGGTTTGGCGGGCGCGCAGGCAGCGAGGGCCGTAAACGCCGCTTGCGGCTTTAATTATTATTATTATTATTATTATTATACTTTCTCTCTCTTTGAACCCAATTTTGACCCCCTCAACATGCACGAAAACTCACCAATTTTTGCATAGTGGTCAGGTCTGGCGAAAAATTACGTATTTTAATGTCGCCAAAACTGAACTCCAAAAGGCGGCTCCACACCGCCCCCTGGAAATTTCATTTTTCGGGGCCCCTATGGGAGAAGCCAAATTCAAGTTTGGCATAGAGCCACGAAATTCTCGTCCCACATAGATCATGTCAGGACAAACAAAAAATCCTCTTGAAGTACCCCTGCATGACCCACAGGAAATCCACCAGGTTGACTTGAAATTTGGCTTTTGCCGAGTCAGCAATTTCGCTCACCTCGTACTTGCGCGAACTTGTCCTAGGGCATTTGACCCACTAACACCAAAATGGCTCAGCATCATCTAGAGACATAGGGCATCTAAAGTTATCGAAGGTTTCGTATTCAATTCAACGGTCTTGTGACACTAGGCCCCTGAAGTTGACCTTCGTTTGACCAAAATTTCCCGTCCTCTTTCCTGCCGTCAATCGCACATGCTTTGCCCGATCTGCCCCAAAATGGAATCAGTTATGAACAGAGTTACACTGAATCCATAAGTGGAGAAACAATGGCGATTGCTGCAATAGCGCCCCCTATAGAACAAAATGCACATTTGTATGGAGGTCCACAAAATTAGTTTCTCTGAACTGCATGAAAATTTTTTTACACATTCTTCAGATAGTCCTGATCAGAAAAGTCAATCAGACCTATGCCCAATTTTGCACGCCACACGCAGCACCACACCCCAAATGTGCGTTGGGTTTATATGGGGAGCCAACAATTTACTTTCTCAGACATGTATGCAATTCGACACAGACATTCTGTACCCCAGCACGATCAAAAAAGTCAATGAGGCCCATGCCCACATTCCCACAGGAAATCCGCTAGCTTGCCTTGAACTTATGTTTTTTCTGATTTTGCACTGTTGGACACCTCGTATTTGCGCGAACTTCTCCTAGGGCATTTGACCCACTAACACCAAAATGGCTCAGCATTATCTAGAGACATAGGGCATCCAAAGTTATCGAAGGTTTTGTATTCAATTCAACGGTCTTGTCACACTAGGCCCATGAAATTGGCCTTTGTTTGGCTAAAATTTACCTTCTCCTCCCTACCATCAATCGCACGTGCTTTTTCCGATCTGCCCCAAAATGGAATCAGTTATGAACAGACTTACACTGAATCCATAAGTGGAGAAACAATGGCGATTGCTGCAATAGCGCCCCCTTCAGAACAAAATGAAAATTTGTATGGGGGTCCACAAAATTAGTTTGTCGGACATGCATGAAAATTTTTTTACACATTCTTCAGATCCTCCTGATCAGAAAAGTCAATCAGACCTATGCCCAATTTTGCACGCTGCATCCGTGACCACCACCGCAATGTAAAGATCACGTCGCTATGGAGAAACCACAACCTTGTCACACGTATTGCGCAATCACTCACACACTCTTTCTGCACTTTGCCTGCCAGTTTTTTTTCTCTTATGCACTGCACAAGACTTAATTTAGATTCAGGGCAACAACTGCACTAGCGCGCTGTACAGATGGAACCAAAGCATTACATGCCAAGAATCACATTTAGGTTCTCTGAAATGCATGAAAAAAGGTAGACAACTTCGAAACAGACAGACAAACAGATAGAATCAACACTGTTATCATGTCCATCCTTGCCAAGATTTTCCACTTTTGCCAGTGGTGATTATATTTGGCAGAAGCAGTGGCTCTCACACTGCTTGAAAGTTGGGATCTCAGGTGGCTTGCTGGTTGGTTGCAAGCTGTTCGCAGGGCAGGTGGTTTGCAGGGAAGGCGGTTTGCATGTGGAAGGAGCAGCGGCTCTCAAGCAGGTCGCGGGGGGTTCGCGGGGGCTCACGGGTGGCTCGCGTGGGGTTTGGCGGGCGCGCAGGCAGCGAGGGCCGTAAACGCCGCTTGCGGCTTTAATTATTATTATACTTTCTCTCTCTTTGAACCCAAATTTGACCCCCTGAACATGCACGAAAAGTCACCAATTTTTGCATAGTCGTCAGGTCTGGCGAAAAATTACGTATTTTAATGTCGCCAAAGACGTACTCCAAAATGCAGCTCCACACCGCCCCCTGGAAATTTCATTTTTCGGGGCCCCTATGGGAGAGGCCAAATTCAAGTTTGCCCTAGAGTCATGAAATTCTCGTCACACATAGATCATGTCAGGACAAACAAAAAATCCTCTTGAGGCACCCCTCCATGACCCACAGGAAATCCACCAGGTTGACTTGAAATTTGGCTTTTGCCGAGTCAGCAATTTCGCTCACCTTGTAGTTGAGACTTCTTCTCCTAGAGCATTTAATCCACAAACACCAAAATGGCTCAGCATCATCTAGAGACATAGGGCACCAAAAGTTATCGAAGGCTTCGTATTCAATTCAACGGTCTTGTCACACGAGGCCCCTGAAGTTGGCATTCGTTTGACCAAAAATTCTCGTCCTCTTTCCTGCCATCTATCGCACATGCTTTGCCCGATCTGCCTCAAAATGGAATCACTAATGAACAGACCTACACTGAATCCATAAGTGCAGAAACCACGGCGATTGCTGCAATAGCGCCCCCTATAGAACAAAATGAAAATTTGTATGGAGGTCCACGAAATTAGTTTCTCTGACATGCATGAAAATTTTTTTCCACATTCTTCAGATCCTCCTGATCAGAAAAGTCAATCAGACCTATGCCCAATTTTGCACGCCACACCCGCCACCACACCCCAAATGTGCATTGGGTTTATATGGGGAGCCAACAATTTACTTTGTCAGACATGCATGCAATTCGAGACAGACATTCTGTACCCCAGCACGATCAAAAAAGTCAATGAGACCCATGCTCACATTCCCACAGGAAATGAGCTAGCTTGGCTTGAAATTATGTTTTTGCCATTTTTGCACTGTTGGACACCTCGTATTTGCGCGAACTTCTCCTAAGGCATTTGACCCACTAACACCAAAATGGCTCAGCATTATCTAGAGACATAGGGCATCCAAAGTTATCGAAGGCTTCGTATTCAATTCAACGGTCTTGTCACATTAGGGCCATGAAATTGGCCTTTGTTTAGCTAAAATTTACCTTCCCCTCCCTGTCATCAATCGCACATGCTTTGCCCGATCTGCCCCAAAATGGAATCAGTTATGAACAGAGCTACACTGAATCCATAAGTGGAGAAACAATGGCGATTGCTGCAATAGCGCCCCCTACAGAACAAAATGCACATTTGTATTGGGTCCAAAAAATTCGTTTCTCTGACATGCATGAAATGTTTTTTACACATTCTTCAGATCCTCCTGATCAGAAAAGTCAATGAGACCTATGCCCTATTTTTCAAGCTGCAGCCGTGACCACCACCCCAATGTCAAGATCACGTCACTATGGAGAAACCACAACCTTGTCACACGTATTGCGCAATCATTTAGGCACTCTTCCAGCACTTTGCCTGCCATTTTTTCTTCTCTTATGTACTGCACAAGACTTAATTTAGATTCATGGATTCAGAGCAACAAGTGCACTAGTGCCCCCTACAGATGGAACAAAAGCATTAGATGGTGGGAATCACATTTAGGTTCTCTGAAATGCATGACAAAAGGTAGAAAACTTCGAAACACACAGACAAACAGATAGAATCAACAGTGTTATCATGTCCATCCTTGCCAAGAATTTCATCTTTTGCCAGTGGGGATTACATTTGGCAGAAGCAGTCGCTCTCTGACAGCTTGCAGGGAGATCTCAGGTGGCTCGCAGGTGGGTTGCAGCCTCTTCACAGGCTGTTTTCAGGGCAGGCTGTTTGCAGGGAAGGCAGGTCGCAGGTTGCAGGAGCAGCGGCTCTCAGGCGGCCTGCAGGGGGTTTGCGGGGCTCGCAGGTGGCTGCCTGGAAGATTTGCGGAGCTCGTAGGTGGCTCGCTGGGGGTTCGCGGGGGCTCGCTGCCGGCTGGTGCTGGGTTTGGCGGTCGCGCAGGCAGCGAGGGCCGTAAACGCCGCTTGCGGCTTTAATTATTATTATTATTATTAGGCCCGAGCCGACGAAGTCTCGGCGAGGAGCCTATTGGATTCACTATGCCACATACCCCAAAATGCGCTAAAATCCCCACGGTCGCCTGGGACGCGGTCGCCAGTGACCCCTGACCTCATAGGGACGTGGGTCAGGACGAGACGTTTCCGAAAAGGTACACCTCGGGGTGACTGGAAAAACGCCTAATTGTTTTTGCTCGAATTCTCCATTATTCTTTATTATTATTATTATTATTATTATTATTATTAGGCCCGAGCCGACGAAGTCTCGGCGAGGAGCCTATTGGATTCACTATGCCACATACCCCAAAATGCGCTAAAATCCCCACGGTCGCCTGGGACGCGGTCGCCAGTGACCCCTGACCTCATAGGGACGTGGGTCAGGACGAGACGTTTCCGAAAAGGTATGCTTCAGGGTGACTGGGAAAACGCCTAATTGTTTTTGCTCGAATTCTCCATTATTCTTTATTATTATTATTATTATTATTATTATTATTATACTTTCTCTCTCTTTGAACCCAAATTTGACCCCCTGAACGTGCACGAAAAGTCACCATTTTTTGCATGGTGGTCAGGTCTGGCGAAAAATTACGTATTTTAATGTCACCACAAACTAACTCCAAAACACGGCTCCACAGCGCCCCCCGGAAATTTCATTTTTCCGGGCCCCTATGGGAGAGGCCAAATTCAAGTTTGCCCTAGAGTCATGAAATTCTCGTCACACATAGAGCATATCAGGACAAACAAAAAATCCTCTTGAGGCACCCCTCCATGACCCACAGGAAATCCACCAGGTTGACTTGAAATTTGACTTTTGCCGAGTCAGCAATTTTGCTCACCTTGTATTTGCGCGAACTTCTCCTAGAGCATTTTACCCACAAACACCAAACTGGCTCAGCATCATTTAGAGACATAGGGCATCTAAAGTTATCGAAGGCTTCGTATTCAATTCAACGGTCTTGTCACACTAGGCCCCTGAATTTGGCCTTCGTTTGACCAAAAATTCCGGTCTTCTTTCCTGCCATCAATCGCACATGCTTTGCCCGATCTGCCCCAAAATGGAATCAGTTATGAACAGACCTACACTGAATCCATATGTGAAGAAACCACGTCGATTGATGCAATAGCGCCCCTACAGAACAAAATGAAAATTTGTATGGAGGTCCACGAAATTAGTTTCTCTGGTATGCATGAAAATTTTTTTACACATTCTTCAGATACTCCTGATCAGAAAAGTCAATCAGACCTATGCCCAATTTTGCACGCCACACGCACCACCACACCGCAAATGTGCGTTGGGTTTATATGGGGAGCCAACAATTTACTTTGTCAGACATGTATGCAATTCGAGACAAACATTCTGTACCCCAGCACCATCAAAAAAGTCAATGAGACCCATGCCCACATTCCCAAAGGAAATCCGCTAGCTTGGCTTGAAATTCTGTTTTTGCCAATTTTGCACTGTTGGACACCTCGTACTTGCGCGAACTTCTCCTAGGGCATTTGACCCACTAACACCAAAATGGCTCAGCATTATCTAGAGACATAGGGCATCCAAAGTTATCGAAGGCTTCGTATTCAATTCAACGGGCTTGTCACACGAGGCCCCTGAATTTGGCGTTCGTTTGACCAAAAATTCCCGTCCTCTTTCCTGCCATCAATCGCACATGCTTTGCCCGATCTGCCCCAAAACGTAATCAGTTATGAATACACCTACACTGAATCCATATGTGAAGAAACCACGTCGATTGATGCAATAGCGCCCCCTACAGAACAAAATGAAAATTTGTATGGGGGTCCACAAAATTAGTTTCTCTGGTATGCATGAAAATTTTTTACACATTCTTCAGATCCTCCTGGTCAGAAAAGTCAATCAGACCTATGCCCAATTTTGCACGCCACACGCGCCACCACACTGCAAATGTGCGTTGGGTTTATATGGGGAGCCAACAATTTACTTTGTCAGACATGTATGCAATTCGAGACAAACATTCTGTACCCCAGCACGATCAAAAAAGTCAATGAGACCCATGCCCACATTCCCAAAGGAAATCCGCTAGCTTGGCTTGAAATTCTGTTTTTGCCAATTTTGCACTGTTGGACACCTCGTACTTGCGCGAACTTCTCCTAGGGCATTTGACCCACTAACACCAAAATGGCTCAGCATTATCTAGAGACATAGGGCATCCAAAGTTATCGAAGGCTTCGTATTCAATTCAACGGGCTTGTCACACGAGGCCCCTGAATTTGGCGTTCGTTTGACCAAAAATTCCCGTCCTCTTTCCTGCCATCAATCGCACATGCTTTGCCCGATCTGCCCCAAAACGTAATCATTTATGAATACACCTACACTGAATCCATAACTGGAGAAACCACGGCGATTGCTTCAATAGCGCCCCCTACAGAACAAAATGAAAATTGTATGGGGGTCCACGAAATTAGTTTGTCTGACATGCATGAAATTTTTTTACACATTCTTCAGATACTCCTGATCAGAAAAGTCAATAAGACCTATGCCCTATTTTTCACGCTGCAGCCGTGACCACCACCCCAATGTCAAGATCACGTCACTATGGAGAGACCACAACCTTGTCACATGTATTGCGCAATCACTCACACACTCTTTCAGCACTTTGCCTGCCAGTTTTTTTTCTCTTATGTACTGCACAAGACTTACTTTAGATTCGTGGATTCAGAGCAACAACTGCACTAGTGCCCCCTACAGATGGAACAAAAGCATTAGATGGTGGGAATCACATTTTGGTTCTCTGAAATGCATGAAAAATGGTACAAAACTTCGAAACAGACAGACAAACAGATAGAATCAACAGTGTTATCGTGTCCATCCTTGCCAAGATTTTCCACTTTTGCCAGTGGGGATTACATTTGGCAGAAGCAGTGGCTCTGACAGCTTGCCGGGAGATCTCAGGTGGCTCGCAGGTTGGTCACAGGCTGTTCACACGGCAGGTTGTTCGCAGGGAACGTAGGTCGCAGGAGCAGCGGCTCTCAGGCGGCATGCGGGGGGTTTGCGGCGCTCGCAGGTGGCTGGCTGGAGATTTGCGGAACTCGTATGTGGCTCGCTGGGGGTTCGCGGGGTCTCACTGGTGGCTCGTGCTGGGTTTGGCGGGCGCGCAGGTGGCGAGGGCCGTAAACGCCGCTTGCGGCTTTAATTATTATTATACTTTCTCTCTCTTTGAACCCAATTTTGACCCCCTCAACATGCACGAAAACTCACCAATTTTTGCATAGTGGTCAGGTCTGGCGAAAAATTACGTATTTTAATGTCGCCAAAACTGAACTCCAAAAGGCGGCTCCACACCGCCCCCTGGAAATTTCATTTTTCGGGGCCCCTATGGGAGAAGCCAAATTCAAGTTTGGCATAGAGCCACGAAATTCTCGTCCCACATAGATCATGTCAGGACAAACAAAAAATCCTCTTGAAGTACCCCTGCATGAACCACAGGAAATCCACCAGGTTGACTTGAAATTTGGCTTTTGCCGAGTCAGCAATTTCGCTCACCTCGTACTTGCGCGAACTTGTCCTAGGGCATTTGACCCACTAACACCAAAATGGCTCAGCATCATCTAGAGACATAGGGCATCTAAAGTTATCGAAGGTTTCGTATTCAATTCAACGGTCTTGTGACACTAGGCCCCTGAAGTTGACTTCGTTTGACCAAAATTTCCCGTCCTCTTTCCTGCCGTCAATCGCACATGCTTTGCCCGATCTGCCCCAAAATGGAATCAGTTATGAACAGAGTTACACTGAATCCATAAGTGGAGAAACAATGGCGATTGCTGCAATAGCGCCCCCTATAGAACAAAATGCACATTTGTATGGAGGTCCACAAAATTAGTTTCTCTGAACTGCATGAAAATTTTTTTACACATTCTTCAGATAGTCCTGATCAGAAAAGTCAATCAGACCTATGCCCAATTTTGCACGCCACACGCAGCACCACACCCCAAATGTGCGTTGGGTTTATATGGGGAGCCAACAATTACTTTCTCAGACATGTATGCAATTCGACACAGACATTCTGTACCCCAGCACGATCAAAAAAGTCAATGAGGCCCATGCCCACATTCCCACGGAAATCCGCTAGCTTGCCTTGAACTTATGTTTTTTCTGATTTTGCACTGTTGGACACCTCGTATTTGCGCGAACTTCTCCTAGGGCATTTGACCCACTAACACCAAAATGGCTCAGCATTATCTAGAGACATAGGGCATCCAAAGTTATCGAAGGTTTGTATTCAATTCAACGGTCTTGTCACACTAGGCCCATGAAATTGGCCTTTGTTTGGCTAAAATTTACCTTCTCCTCCCTACCATCAATCGCACGTGCTTTTTCCGATCTGCCCCAAAATGGAATCAGTTATGAACAGACTTACACTGAATCCATAAGTGGAGAAACAATGCGATTGCTGCAATAGCGCCCCTTCAGAACAAAATGAAAATTTGTATGGGGGTCCACAAAATTAGTTTGTCGGACATGCATGAAAATTTTTTTACACATTCTTCAGATCCTCCTGATCAGAAAAGTCAATCAGACCTATGCCCAATTTTGCACGCTGCATCCGTGACCACCACCGCAATGTAAAGATCACGTCGCTATGGAGAAACCACAACCTTGTCACACGTATTGCGCAATCACTCACACACTCTTTCTGCACTTTGCCTGCCAGTTTTTTTTCTCTTATGCACTGCACAAGACTTAATTTAGATTCAGGGCAACAACTGCACTAGCGCGCTGTACAGATGGAACCAAAGCATTACATGCCAAGAATCACATTTAGGTTCTCTGAAATGCATGAAAAAAGGTAGACAACTTCGAAACAGACAGACAAACAGATAGAATCAACACTGTTATCATGTCCATCCTTGCCAAGATTTCCACTTTTGCCATGGTGATTATATTTGGCAGAAGCAGTGGCTCTCACACTGCTTGAAAGTTGGGGATCTCAGGTGGCTTGCTGGTTGGTTTGCAAGCTGTCGCAGGGCAGGTGGTTTGCAGGGAAGGCGGTTTGCATGTGAAGGAGCAGCGCTCTCAAGCAGGTCGCGGGGGTTCGCGGGGGCTCACGGGTGGCTCGCGTGGGGTTTGGCGGGCGCGCAGGCAGCGAGGGGCCGTAAACGCCGCTTGCGGCTTTAATTATTATTATACTTTCTCTCTCTTTGAACCCAAATTTGACCCCCTGAACATGCACGAAAAGTCACCAATTTTTGCATAGTCGTCAGGTCTGGCGAAAATTACGTATTTTAATGTCGCCAAAGACATACTCCAAAATGCAGCTCCACACCGCCCCCTGGAAATTTCATTTTTCAGGGCCCCTATGGGAGAGGCCAAATTCAAGTTTGCCCTAGAGTCATGAAATTCTCGTCACACATAGATCATGTCAGGACAAACAAAAAATCCTCTTGAGGCACCCCTGCATGACCCACAGGAAATCCACCAGGTTGACTTGAAATTTGGCTTTTGCCGATTCAGCAATTTCGCTCACCTTGTAGTTGAGACTTCTTCTCCTAGAGCATTTAATCCACAAAAACACCAAAATGCTCAGCATCATCTAGAGACATAGGGCACCAAAAGTTATCGAAGGCTTCGTATTCAATTCAACGGTCTTGTCACACGAGGCCCCTGAAGTTGGCATTCGTTTGACCAAAAATTCTCGTCCTCTTTCCTGCCATCTATCGCACATGCTTTGCCCGATCTGCCTCAAAATGGAATCACTAATGAACAGACCTACACTGAATCCATAAGTGCAGAAACCACGGCGATTGCTGCAATAGCGCCCCCTATAGAACAAAATGAAAATTTGTATGGAGGTCCACGAAATTAGTTTCTCTGACATGCATGAAAATTTTTTTCCACATTCTTCAGATCCTCCGATCAGAAAAGTCAATCAGACCCTATCGCAAGGTTGCACCCACACGCGCCAACAACCCCAAATGTGCGTTGGTTTATATGGGGGAGCCAACTTTATTTTGTCAGACAGCATGCAATTCGAGACGACATTCCTGTACCCCCGACGATCAAAACAGTCCATGAGACCCATGCGACATTACCAACAGGAATAGCCAGCTTGCTTGAAATTCTGTTTTTTTGCCAATTGGGCACTGTTGGACACCTCGTATTTGCGCGAACTCTCCTAGGCAGGTGACCCATAAACACCAAAATGGCTCGCATTATCTAAAGCTAGGACATAGGGCATCCCAAGTTTCGAAGGCTTCGTATTCAATTCCAACGGTCTTGCACACTAGGGGCCATGAATTTTGGCTTTTGTTAGCTAAAATTTACGTTCACCCTCCGTCATCAATCGCAAATGCTTTGCCGTCTGCACCCAAAAGGAATCAGGTTATGAAACAAAGCTACACTGAACCATAAGTGAGAAAACAATGCGATGACGAATACGCCCCCTACAAACAAAATGCACATGTGTTATTGGTCCAAAATTCGTTTGCCTCTGACATGGATGAATTTTTGTTTACACATTCGTCATCCCCTCCGATCAAGTCAATGAGAACATATGCCCTATTTGTCAAAAAGTCAGGCCGTGTACAACACCCACAATGCAGATCAACGTCACTATGGAGAAACACACCTTGTCACATGATTGCGCAATCATTCACCACTCTTTCTGCATTTTGCCTGCCAGTTTTTTTCTCTTCTCAAGGCACAACAGTTATTTAATCAGGGCAACAATGCAAACTAGCGAACTGTACACATGGAACCAAGGGTTACATGGCAGCATCACATTTAGTTCTTCTGAAATTGCATGCAAAGGTCAAAAACTTCAACAGACGAGACGCACCAAATCACAGTGTTATCAATGGCCATCATTGCCGAAACCTCCCCACTTTGCCAGGGGATTTACATTGGACAGAACAGTGGCTCTCACCTGCTTAAAGTTTTGGATCTCAGTGCTTGCTTGTTTGGTTGCAAGCTGTTCGCAGGGCAGTTGGTTTGCAGGAAGGCGGTTTCTCATTGGGAAGGTAGCGGCTCTCAGCAGGTCCCGGGGGGTTTCCGGGGGCTCACGGGCCCGGCTTTCCGCGTGGGGTTTGAGCGGGCGCCAGCAGCGAGGGCCGTAAAACGCCGCTTTGCGGCGTTTAAATTAGGCCCGACCGACGAAGTCTCCCGGCGAGAGCCCCTATTGGATTCCTATCCAGCAAAACCAAAAATCG
>CM024212.1:6490312-6533292 GCA_013435755.1 Amphilophus citrinellus
CTTATAATCTGGTGCACCTTATGTATGAATTCTTGTTGTGCTTACTGACCTTGAAACAATTTTATGTGGTACACTGCGCTCAAAAATCTGTCGAAACGTTTGGTGCGACTTTGGTGACGGACGTTTAATAAATATCGACATTTTCCAGTGCGTACAACAGGGGGGAGGGGGGTAACACCCAGCGTACGCTTTTCAAATAGTTGAGCGCTGCCGTCTGACCGCCGATGGCCGAGGAATCCACACCACTGCACCACTGTGTGGGCTGCAGCAATATTTCCTCCGGTCTGGCAGATCAGTTCAAAGGCCTCATTGAATTCTGTAAAATCGATTCACAAAATGACTCTACTGACGATATTAGACAGAAACAAGCTGTGAGTGCAGCGCAGCAGGTGTGGAAAGCAGCCAAGGCCGCCGGAGATAAATTCAACAATAAGTGGAAGCATTGTTCCAAAAACCGTACTCATCATTTCATCTATGCTGGCCCGTATCTTTGTGCGTAATATGAAAATAGACCCGTTCATTGATATTATAATGATATTATAATGCAGTGCGCCTTATGGTCCGAAAAATACGGTACTTTAATTCTTTTGTGCTGCTTACCGGTCAGTGTTATGTTTTACTGTCAGGTGATCACATGTCTTCACCTAATTAGAAGACAGTGAATCACCTGCTGCAGGCTGTAATTACTGTTTTGGTTATGCGTCGGTTGTGTTTCAGCACTTTCTTGTCACCAGTTCATTCAGTGTGAATTTGTCGGATGTTGTCAACGCAGGAAAGGACATTCGGTAAGTGTTGTTTCTGTTCGCTCTGCAAATAGTTGTACAGAAAAATACCTGAGGTCTTTCCTGCTTTTTAATGAGAATAGTTGTATATAACTTTATTATTTACTATATTTTTACACGTTTTGAAAAAACGTGGTGGTGGGGGTGTGTGACATTATGGGCCAAAATAATAATTCATATCTCCGAATCGAAAGCAGCAAAAACGCTAGTTTTAACGGCACAAACCAGCACAAACGAAGCACTAAAAAGTAGACCACTCTGGTTTGTTTGGAGCATGATGGGGGGATGGTGACCTTTGGATGACCTAAAAAATAATTTTTAATATCTCCGAAACAAAAGCAGCACAAACGCTAGTTTTAACGGCACAAACCAGCACAAACGAAGCACTAAACCGCGCAGTCTATTTGCTGGAATTTTTCACGTGGGTGGGGTGTCAGCTTCACTCAGCTATATCTTGGCCCTTCTGTGTTTAGGTTCCCTCTGTTAACTTTACATACGTGTCATGTTTAGGTCACTTCCTGTTTTATTTTGATCTTGTGCTCATTGTGCGTTGTGTTTAGTTTACTTCCCCCTGTATCGTTAGTGAATTTCGTTCACCTGTGTTGTCACCTGTTTCCCTTTCCCCTCATTATGTCTCAGTGTATTTAAGGTCTCTCTGTTGTTTAGTTCCTTGTCGCGTCAGTTTTTCATAGGTTTTTTTTCCGCTGTGTGCTTCTGTCTATGCTCTAAGTTCATGTTTACGTTTATGCTCCTCTTGAGCTTCACTGAGCTTGATAAAACCTGACAGTTTGGTGAAATCATTATAGCTGCAGACTCTCAGCCTTTTTCTGACCGTTCCACACAGCTTAGCCAAAAACACGATTCAAAGTCACAGCAGAATATCACACAGGAGGAAATAATGTCTCAGTGACGTGTATAACCCTATTTTGTGTAAGTCAAAACGATGCACCGATTTACCCATTAACCATGTTTCTGTTCTTTTTCATCATTAACAGAGGATCTTAGCTTGTTAATGAAACATCTCTGCACAGTTTGTCTTCATCAGAATCAACTCAATAGAATACAGCAGAATAAAAGTTTATTACAGGGTGTTGTTAAAACACATCAAATCGACTAACATGTTTAAATCAACTTACAAAAAATCCTCCCACTCCTAAATAACCTTTTATAAAATAACAATGCTAACAGTCCCTGTGCCTGCATCATGCAAAAGGTTTAAGGTGCTGATAAATCAGATCATACAGACTAGCACGTTTTTTTTCATGTGTAAACTTTGTTTTTCTGTATCGTAGTCTGCATAGCGTCAGTCAAGGATGGGCCCCATCAGAGCAAAGGATCATGGGAGTTCTCATTTCAGCGTTTATGTGTTTAGTTACAATGTTATCAGTTATGTTTTACTGCGCTCTCTCATCGATGTTATTAATTTGAGATGTGAATTACGCACATTGTCAGGTATGGATGCTAGCTAGTAATGGAACACCGTGACCGAGACGGTTGTAGCCGCTAACAGCCTACGGTCACCGTGACTGTTCAGGATACGCCTGAGCTTTGCGTGAATAAAGCAGCAGTTCCTGTATATGACCAGTAGGACGAGGTCAGGAGTTTAAAAGTTGGCTTATAAGCTTGTCCGTGCAGTGTTTGCACAGTGCGACGATTTTACAATGTCACAGAAGTGCGATCTGGTGGAAGTGTGTAACTTCCCTGTGGAGACGTGTCAGCTACACGCGGTCGTGCTCGACTTTGTGAAACTCAACCGTCAAGTCCGTTCTAAACATGATTATTCAAAAACACAGAAGACAGATTTGCGCAGGATGTGAAGCCTCACACCCCTCACAAAGAAGACACACCTGTGTGTCTCCTTTAGAGAGGCACTACTTTTCAAGTATTATGATCACCTATCGAAAAGATTTTGAATGGACATTTCATCCCTACATTGATACAAATTCTCTGTTTGGAGGGTTTCACCCCGGACACACACAGGCTTATGGGGGCAACGGAGGCTTATCTCCACGAGTTAAGAGAGGTCAAAGATATTGAACGTGCACTTTTTGAAATGGAGGACAGTGTTATTGGTGTCAAACGATCAGCTGTTGACCATGTTTTAAATCAAAAGTATCATCTGTGGAATTAACTTCATTGTGTGCATTTAAACCGAATCTGCATAGTTTTTGGCTGATTCCATCGTTTGTACTTGTTTTACTTAATTTATGTTATAAATTTTAATTATTTTAGGTCTATGAACATGTATTTTAACTATGTGATGTTTGTATTTCTGGTTTATATGCTTATATTCTGCTGATGATTATCTTAGTCTGAACACCCATGAAATAAGAGATTTTTAAGCTCAATGGATCCTTTCCTTGCTAAAATATCACCTTAGTCTGATTTCACTATAGTGGACTTAAGTATTTTTCATAGTATCATATCACTGTTTGTTGATGCACAAAGTCTGCAACAAGATGTTTTTAAAATAAAAGTTTGTAGTGCAGTACTGGTGAGACACAGCAGCGGTTTTATACACAAATCTGCACACTGTCTCCTGTCTAAGTATTGATCAGACACTCGATGGGTCGTATAGTTATGATCCATGCTACAAAGACCAAAACATAATGTATTTATATATTTTTGTGTTTGAAACGTGTGTTACAGATGGGTCAATGAGGTTAAAAGGGAAAAAGTCCACACAACTCTGCTCATAAACCCTAAAGGTGTTAAAGCATCTTTGTACTTCAGCACAGCTGTTATCAACATTATTCTTAAAGATAATTACCCACCTATTCATCTGCTGGTTGATCCATAAAGACTTTATATGTTTATATATCACACCAATCATTTCACAAACTCATTGTTGGACACACAGGACTAGTGGACGTGTAGACACACAAAGTATTTTGTTTATCTCCACAGTTTGTATATCACTCCTATTGTGGTTTTAGTTTAAAGCAGCTGTATAAGAGAGAGAAAAGTATTAACTATATTCTAACAGCACACATGAAAGAAAGTTCAAAGTTTTACTCAAACCAGAGCTGCACCGCGCACATCTACTATGAAACGGGTGAATAACAGATTGGATTAACTACTAGGCTTTGTTTTATGAGTAAAATCATTGTACTGAATTATATTATTTAAAACTATGAGGTGAAATTAACACAATCACACAAGGTTGTGATGTTTATATATGCAAAAAATCAAAACATTCAGCGCTCTGAAACATTATGGTTCAGGTTCATTTATACACA
Organism: Amphilophus citrinellus; assembly: GCA_013435755.1. Classification (NCBI taxonomy): domain Eukaryota; kingdom Metazoa; phylum Chordata; class Actinopteri; order Cichliformes; family Cichlidae; genus Amphilophus; species Amphilophus citrinellus. Next base: position 6,494,334 of record CM024212.1, read on the forward strand.
CTTTACAAGTTTGTCCCAATAAAGTTCACAGATAAGCAAAAATGGACTCTAAGCAGTTCAAATCCCACAGACTGAAGGGGATAACTCAGAAAACCTCATCCACACAGATCAACAACAACTACCCCCACATCCACAAACCATACCAACACCAACAGTAGTCCATCTGATGTAACATCCCCCCTATCACACCCTCACCAGACCAACAACACCACTTTCTCCCCCATCAGGTCAGTACTACCCCCAACATCAGCCCCATACCACCAGTCCTGCACCTGATTTAAACCTACAGCCTGATGTTTAATTTTGTAGCGGCTAAACTATGTTTTTAACTCACACAGTATAACCACAAGGATTTATTTTCCTCATATATAGATCTATAACAACTATTCATCAGTACAGACTCTACCCAAAGAAATATGTTTCTCTCCACTAAACCCCAAAAGCTTTTTAGGAATGAAAGGTCTATGAATTTACCGCTGATTTAATTCCTTTCACACCAACCATCATGAGTTATGATTGAGTAAATTAGCCACGTATTTTCAGAGCCTACATCAGGTGTAAGTGGAATCTGAGACTAAGTTAAATAAAAATAATGCAGTTGAACCTGGGTTGCAGGCTTTATACTTACTTCATACCTGATAGAGGAATACCAGGCTCATGTAGTTGAAGAAATCATTTTAAATATTAAATATTTAAATATATTTAAATATTCAGGTACATAGGCCACATCTCCATCTTTATCCCATAAGGGTTCAGGGGTTGGCGCTTTCTCTGCTCCGCTGAAAGGAGGCCAGGCCCACCCTGATGCATCGATGTCGGGAGAAGGATTGAAATGCCACAAATCTTCCTCCTCATCCTCGCTGGTCTCGATAGTCCAGGGCTGCGGAGGTAAGGTGCTCCACAATGACTCCGACGAGCCATCATCATCATCATCACAGCATTTTTCAGATGTAGGGACGCAGTATTCAGAGACTTCAGAGTTTTCGCTGACTGTACTGTTTGTACTTTGATCGTCGAGGTTTGTCTGATCAGAAGAGTTGTAAGACACCATATTCTTGCCCCAAAGTCTGTGTTGTGAAAATATATGACCTTACAACAATCGACCACGCCTTTTAAAGACTGCGTGTGAAAGGGGAGAGTGTCTTGGTAAAACAGGCGTTGTATCACAAGCGTCTAAATTGGCAGTAAATTCATGCATAGTCTATGGTACGTGTGTTTGATTCATATCAAGTGTAAAACAAATGATTGACAGGCCTTATCCTTGGGAAATACGTGCAATTCAGTAATAAAATGATAATATAACAGTTTCTGATACCTGGGGTGCAAAAAGCGTCGCTGAGATCATATGTTTCCATACAGACTTCTCTTTATTAGTTCCCTGCTAAATCATGGGATTAGAAATTTTAAAAAATCCTTCATCACATATACAAGGTAATGAATAATCAAGCACAATAGAGCATTATGTCCCTCAGACTGATCCCTTACTTATCCAGGGATGTGTAGGCTTAGAACAGTATGGAGAGCTTTCAAACTTCCCTACCCCACAATTTGGGTTTGGGAGACAGATAGTTGGGGTTAGACCAGGTGTCCATACATCCTCTTTTAGTTATGTTGGTACTAAAGATCTAGACTGGGGAGTTTTTATGAGGTGTGTATAAAGTTATGCGTGAGGAGTCAGCATGAAAAATTGTTTGTTTGTTGTTGCTCTGTGTGTGTGTGCTGGCTGAGACCTCACCAAACTAGTTTGGCTCCACCTTCTTCTGACTCCTTTACAGACTGAGCTGTGTGCAAAGGTTTTTGAATCTAAAAGATCTAGATTAGCAATTTTATCCATATTATACATATTAGAGTTTTGTCCAACAGTGTCAGGTAAATAAATTAGAGGAGGAGTCACGTTTATGTTACACTCTAGTTTCCCCTACAGGTTAAGGCATAAAGGAGACGTTAACATTTATTTTAATTTTACTGCGTCAGAGAACAAGGAAGTGAAAGTAAAGTACAGACTGCTCCAGGATCCACTGCTGCTAATGTTAAAGCTGAGTACATGCTGCAGCTGGGCTTGCAGCATTAGTGTGTGTGTGGTTCAGCCTGAGTAACACAAAGTAAGTTTAGAGCATCAGTCATGAGTGTAATCACCAAATTTCTTCTCTGTTAAAGTCGCTGAGTTTGCAGAAGGGGAATCTGTCTTTATTTAAAGAAACGAAAGGAGCAAAGCCAACAAAAGTGTCCACTGCTACAAACACTATTGAATACTTAAACTCAGACCTTCTAAAGTCTCTCAGATCAAAATATGAAAACAAAAACACCACAGCAGGGTCGGGAACTATAAGCGCAAACCCTACATGTGGCGGTGTCGCTGCGCCCCCTTGTGGTGGCAGGTTTTATCAAAGGAAAATAGAGTTTGGCTCCCACACTGAGAGCTGCTCTCAGGGACTAACACAGCTGACGCTGCTTCACTTTGGACCCACTTTGGCTGCACTGTTTATTTTTCACTTTAAGTCTATTTCACATTTTTCTGTTTCTGAAACATTTCAGCAACAGGCTTCATATTAAAGGACCATGCAGCATATTCAGGATGATAAAATGCTGTACACTGTATAAAATGAACTGTACTGTCAGTACATTATATATTTTATTTTCTTTGTTTGTTTTAACAGAAGTTTCTGTAAATAACAAAAGGTTAAAATTCATTGGCTGGTTAAAAAAAAATCTGAACAAAGAGTAAAAATTAAACTCCATTTTATAACAGTATATTGAATTATTATTTTTTTCATTCAAACAGGCAACTTTATACACACATAATTCAGTTGTAGCTTTAATAGTTTGGTGATTTTTTTTACTGCATTTCATCAACTACAGAAGTTATAAACAGTACTTATATTCTTATTATATTGTTTAAAACTATATTTTAAACTATTTCCTCAGTTAAAAAAGGCAAAGTTTGGTTTTATGCACTGTCAGTCTGGAGCAGAGGAAGCTGAGGCTTGAAGGTGAGTAATGATCTTCATCTTGGACTTGAACTTCTGTCATGAGTAATGATGCACCAATCAGATCCTGTATGAAACCTCTGGCATTAATCTAACACAGTTTGGTCCATAGCAGGTCTGATACCAGACAGAAGTAAAACAAGCAGACGTGATGCTTGTTGCAGTATGTTCGTAAGAGCAAAACAAGCTAAAACAGTTCAGTTTGATGATGATGATGATGATGATGATACTTTATTGATCCCACAATGGGGAAATTACAGTTAACAGAACATCCAAGAAGACAAACAGAACAAACATGGGGAGATAGGTGAACTGTGGCCATGCTGACCCCCTTCTGGAGGCGCTGCCATTAAAAAGGCAGAAACAATAGTGAAAACATATAGAGATGAGTGAGGAAAAAAATCATCTCATACTTTGTATACATTCACACATACACAGTATAAGGTTACAAAAACCTCTGCGATAGAGCAGAAAAATATAGCATGGGAGCACTAGGGTGGGGAGGGATGGACAGGGGAGCCAGCGGAGGCAGGGGGGGGGGGGGGGGGTCGGGCTACTGTGGGGCTGACTCAAACTCCCTCCTCAGCTAACAGTTCTGATAAGATGTAGAGTTCATCAGCAGCTAGGTCAGGGAGATCAGTCCAACACAGGTCAGAAGAAGACAGGACAGCGGGGGGGTAGAGCATCTGTTTACAAACATCCAGGAGACAATTTGATAAGCAGCAGTCCAAGAACATCAGGGAGCCAAATTCCTGATTCTATGACTTGTTTTGGTACAGACTGGACTGATTAAATTGTTGACAGCCTTCAGTCTTACTGGCACCTCTCTGTGGAGAAAAATCCAATTCATCCGAATCTTCTTGGTTCGTTCCTTCGCCGTGCAGAAACAGATACATACATCTCCAAGATCTTACCCCTCAGAATCAGCTCCAGATATACAGAGTCTGAGTTTGAGTCTGTACCTTCTTCCTGCGTTCCCGTCATAAGCAATCTTACCAAGGCCAGACAGCTGCCTAGACTTCCTGAATTGTAACGACAAACCAGGTATCTCCAGGTCCAATTCGGAGAAAGCCCAGTGTCAATAAGCCAAATGTGTGTGTATTCCATTGACAATATGGCCAGGCACGTCATCTTCCACCCAGGAACATAACGTAGCCAGCTGGAATATCAGTTGATAAGAGGGAATAGGGTTCTCCTTCCCCCAATCTCCTCATGGTGAAAATTTGATCAAAACAATGGTGTTGAGAGACCAGCTGACCAGATCCATAATTATAAATTCCAGTTTGGAAGTTTTGTGAAGAGAAGCTCTAAAGCAGCAAAGCAGGGGAAAAAGGAAGAGCTGGGAGAGAAGAAAAGTGCGACCGTCTCCACTGAGAGGTGAAGAGAAAAAAAAAAAAAAGTTTTGCTCTGTTTCAGTCCCAGTGTTACTGAGGAGCAGAAAGAAATGGGGCTCAGCTCCAAACATTCAAGACAGAAGTACACTCACAACGTCCATCCATCCACCCAAACCTTTAATGACACACTCTTTACTACTGGTGGAAACTATCACAACCACAACAGCAGTAAAGCAAAACTTGCTTGTTTCATCGTTAAATTGAGAACAATTTGTAGTAATTTGTGTCCTGCAGACATCAGTAAATGTTTGCTTGTTTTGTTGAAATATTCTCCTCCCACAAAAGTGCCATGAAAAAGAAACTCCTACAAATACATAAGCAAGAAAGCAAAAATAACCCGTCCATGTCTATCATTCACAAGACTGTCACCACACACTTCAGTAAATCCAGAGCAGCTTTTTAACAGCCACATGCTGCAGACTAAGTCTGACCCTGAGTTCCTTTATCTTCAAAGTTACAACTGAAAAATAAAGAGATCTGCTGGTTCTTGTTTACCTGCATAAAATATCCGGGTACTAACATGTTATACTGAAGACGGTAGTTTAACACAGCAGGACATCTGCATCACGCTGTTAAGGAGTCCAGTGTCAGTAAGATTTTCCTTCTTCTTAAGTCCTTATTGATTCTTCCACACACTTTTCCTTCAACTCCTGGTCAAGGAAAGGAAAGCTTTTGCTTTTGTAATTTTGCTTTTGCATTAAAAACATTTTTAAATTATATTTTTATTTCAGAGTGCATGTAAAATGTGCAAAAGGCTGAAAAGCTGAACTAAAACAATAAAAAAAAAACTTTCTGTGTCTAATTTTTTTCTTGATGCATCCTTACTCATGCAGGTAAGTCTCTCATCCACGTGGCTTCAGTCTGAATGCTGAGACACCGTATCACACAGGATGGTTCCAATCAGGTGCACATGATGGGGGCTCTGGCTCTTGAGATGTTGCATGACTAACCTAACTAACGACCACAATAATCCAGCAGCTCTGACACACAGCTCTGCATAAAGAACCCTCACCAAGAAATGAGAAAAGAGGACCATCATCAGCTCAGACTCAGACTGTCACACAGCAGGTCAAAGGTGTGGACACTGCAGGCAAACCTAATAAAAGCGAGAGCTGGATGTCTGCATAGGTCATCCAGGTCATAGTATCTCTGGAGCTTGAAAAAAAGGGTGACTGGACGTTTCACCTTAGCTGGATGAACAAACCCTTAGATTAACACATGTAGAGTGCACAACATGGTCTTTGCTGATGGTTAGAAGATTCAAAGTTACTTTAAGTCCTTTTAGAGTATTTTTTCTTAGTGGCCACCAGAGGGCAGCAAACACACATCAATGGATGGAGGAGGTGCTGCTGCTGTGCTGAGAAAGAGGAGGACGAAGAGGAGAAAGGAAGGCAGGAGGGTGAGGAAGAAGAGGAGGAGGAGGAGGTGAATATGGAGGAGGTGAACTTCAGGAAAAGTTCATCTTCACTGCCGCCTCCAGAGGTAAACATCAGCTGTTGTGAGAAATGATGAAGATGATTTTAACCTTCTAAATGAGTAAAATTCATTTATTTATCCTCATTTACAGAGTGATTATTAATTTGTTGTAAACTTGTTGACATGTAACATCTTTTACAGCATGTCTTCACTTTTTATAGTGGGCAGGTCTCAATTTGCAGGTATTTGAGTGATCTAAGATGGCGGCTGCGTGCTGAGACTCGGCCTAACACTGTCCCAAAAAAGCTCAAATAAACCTTGGTATGTGTGAAAGACTGTTATGTAAAGAAGGACAATTTTAGTTTAATCCTATCTTTTGTCAATGCGAGAAACAAGGCGGTCGTTAGCAGCCAAACAACATTATGACTGAAGTAAACAAACAGCTCGGTGAAAACAACGCGGCCCTGACTGGAGTCATTGATGAATTAATGGCCAAATATTTTAAAGAGGCCGACGAGAAAGCTGAAACGCGCATCAACAGGCTTGAGAAGCGCACTGAAAGCTTTCAACGTTATCTAAGCACACGGAAGAAATACGGACTATACGCTCAGACACGACTCAGCTGAAAGAGCGTATGCTGAGGCTGAACAAGCTGTCTCTCAGTGTGAAGAAACAATACACAAATACCAGGCAAAACTTACAGAAAAGGAGGACCGCGCAAGAAGAGACAACTTGCTTATATTCAATTTAAAAGAAGGGGTTGAAGGTGCAAACGCTCTGGATTACTTGCGAGAACAACTTCCTGGATGGTTCCCCATATTGTCCGAGGCCTGTCCGGTGCTGATGGGATGTCACCGGCTTGGACGCCTGCCCGAGCCTGGCACTGGGAGTAAGCCGTGGAGACCACGTCCGCTGATCGTCAGATGTCTCCGGTATACCGACAGGGATCGTCTTCTTAAAGAATTCAGGAAAAATCCCCCTGAAGTAGCAAATATCCAGCTACGGTTTGCCGCGGACTACAGTGAGGACACTTCAAAGCGTCAGAAATCCTGTTATAAGGTGATGCACGAAACTGGAACAAAGGGGTTTCAGGCTTTTGTCCTGTACCCCATGACAACGAAGTTAACCAAAGGGAATGACAACCATCTATTTCAAGATGCAAGTAAGGCTGAGCTCTTCATCTCAGCTGTGGAGGACTAAAGTGCCTCCAGCGCAGTGACCTGTAGGGCTGCTAAGAGAGGCGACTTTATTTTGACTTGTTTCTTGCGCTTATGAACTTATGGATTTTCAGTTTGTCAGTATGATCAAATTTATGGGACAGTGGTACCATTATGAGCGCAAACATATTTTATGAATGGGAGGGTGGAGGGTGGGTGGAGCGGGGTGAGAGAGGGAAGGGAAAGTCCAATCACCAAGCTTTTGTTTCTGACCTACCTTTTGAATATTTTTTTGTTTGGTATCTCATTCTGTATTTAGTTGTAGCTTAAATGATTTAATTTAAAAAAGAAAAAAAAAAGAAACATATAACACTGAATAGATCTGACATTAGAGAATATGGTATATTTGATTTTGATGAAGACCTGGACCCTGACAGCCATTGGTTGAGACACCATTTGTGACACCATTAAGACCATTATGCGTAGAATATTATAAATAAAACTACTTACCAGTAATAAAGAGCTTTTATTCTTTTTATTTTTAAGTGAGACATTAATGTTGACTAAATCTATCCAGTTATGATGCTTATCTTTAATTTCAGGAGTTTATCACAGGAGCTTCCAGCCTTGTTGGTCTGTGTAGCAGACTGGTGGGAAAATAAACTAGATTTTTATAGTTTAAACTTATGTATATTGATTGATTCATCAACCAAACTTAAATATTTATCATGTTAAATATTGAAATGTGATTAAAATGAGATTAATTTTGATTAATTACAAAGCTCCTGATTAATTAGATTAATTTTTTTAATTTTTCTAATTTTTATCCAGTAATGGCAGAAATAATGAAATCCTCAAATAAATGAATAAAGTGCAGTTGCTATTCCATCAATAGATTCAATTTTTACTGTACAATTGTTTCAACAAATAACCGTAAACTGAACTGTCATAAACTGCAGCAATAACAGCTTTTATTGAGTAACAAACTGACCTGAGGTCAGCTCTGGGGTCTGCTGCTGTCTCAGTCTCTAACACACAGGTCGCTCAGTAAACTCAGTCTAAGATGTTTCTCCACAGTTTTATCTTCACTTTCTGTCTCTGCAGTTTGTCCATCAGGCTCAATAATTAGATTTTATAAACTAAATGTAAAATTAGGATTCAGCTTCATCTGATGGAGATTCAAGTTGTGTAAATGATGACAGCAGATATTATAAAATAAATTATATATTTGATAACAAACTTTTATTCTGTGTGTGATGATGTCAGAGTGGGTCAGGCTGATTAATGTGACTCATGCTCCACACTGACACGTGTGATCCTCCATCATCGGATTAAAATGGAGGCTCCGCCCTTTATTTACCCGTTGCCATGGTGAATCCTGGTATCAGAGCTCCATTGATGATGGCTTTCTTTCCTCACTCACACACACATTAACTCAGGGTGATCACACTCAGAGCTGATTGAACTGACTCTGATCAGCTGTTCTGGAACAGGAAACTCAGAGTGTGTTTTTAAACTCAGTTTGTTGAACCTGCTTCCTGGAACTAATAACAGAACAGCCACACAATAACAAACTGAGGATCTAAACTGAAAGGAAACCTAAGAAAATACAACTACAAAATACAACAAAACAGAACTACACAAAAACAACTCAAAACACTGGGCCACCGGCCGAGGACATGACAGATTCAATGCAGCTGTTTATGACTTTATGAGTGGTTGAATCGTCAGGAAATTACCTTTTATAAGAAGATAGTGGGTCACGAGTTTAGCGAGATAGCACAAAGCTTTACCAGATTTTATGACACAGCTGCAGCACTTATGTGTATATGTGGGAAAGTTTCTCAATGACTGCCTGTTAGGTTCGGACCACCGTTAAATAAAGAAAGACACAGAAACCCGTAGTTATCTTTTAACCTGCAGGGAGAGTCTCAGTCAGCTAACACTGGTGTGCGTGTCTGAAAGAGAGTCTGACCTCCTTCTTCCTGCCGGCGCTTTTATTTTAGCATCACGTGGGTGTGTGGGGGGTGTGTGTATGTGTGTGTGACGTCAGGAAACAGGCGTTACCTGCTTTCCTCACCTGGAGGGTCCGGGTGTGTATGAGTATGTTTTGTGCTTACAATCTGATGGTCATGTGCATGTTTATGATGAACACATTGTGATACATAGAAAAACAGTTAAACGTTTATCTATTCTAACATTTCCTCCCTGTTTATCATGAACATAGCACATACAATCCTGATTGAGGTTGAGGCGAAACCTGTCGTGCGGCTATCTATCCTTCTTTTGACCCAAAGTCACACTCTCTATTCTTTCAAGACAGGAAAATTCCTCAACGGCCCCGCCGCTCACGGCAGCCACTGCTAGTCAGTCTCACTCAGGGAAGCACCGACATACATTTGCAAAATTTAAACATTAGTTTGAAAACCAGTTTACATCCACCCCCATCACTTGGTCTCCCATTTTCAATGGGGGTTTCATATTTGGTCTTCTGTTTCACCCTCCTGCCCACCCTGTACAAGGGTACACTGATAGAAAGCTGAAATGAAAACATTCGTCATCATTTTCCTGAGACATGGAACAATACAACTGAAAAATAAACAAAACAGTAGCAGAATGACCCCTGGTGGCACTAAGACTTTCAGCAGAACTTGCCACCAGGCTCCAGTAGTCAGCCAAGAGAGCCAATCCAGACTCCCTCCAGGTGTCTGCCGTTCTACATACTGCTGCAGGGTGTCCAAGTCAGACAAAGCAGTGTGAATACTCCCCCCGTCACCGTTTTCATCGGGGATGAAGGTGCAACAAGTCTGTCCAATTATCTTACATACTCCTCCTTGCGGGGCAGCCAGCAAGTCCAAAACCACTCTATTCTGCATCACCATTGCACGCAAGGCGCTCAACTCTTGTGTTGCAGTCGCGATGGTCATCAGTGCGCCCAGGGTGTAGATCCAGTTCCACGTGGTCATTGCACGTGAATGAGCCATCCCTATTTAGTGGGGGATTCAGTTGTTTTCTTCACGGGTTTGAGACGAAGGTGGCCTAGAGCTCACCCCCCCCTTTGTACCCCGACTTCCGTCCCCTACTCAGCGATGGTTGGCTCAATCCTTTTGCACTGGCTGAGGTGGATCCACGTGGATCTCTCTGCTATTTTGACTGCAGTTGGTGTGGTCAGTAGTACTTTGTAGGGTCCGTCCCACCGGGGTTGGTTCCAGCACTTCTTCTTAATCACTCCGACCAGGACCCAGTCTCCCACCGCCACCGGATGTTCCTGTTGAGAAGCAGAAAAACCTTCCTGGCCGTTTATTTGTGGCAACAACCTTTTTACTTTGGAACAATTTTCTCATCCAATCACTCAGGTCAGTCTCTTCCTCTGCTTGTTATTCTTCTGTGTACACCGGGAGTCTAAAAGTTGGCCGAACAATGCCTCATAGGGGGTTATCCCTGTGTCGTTGGGGGTCACATGCATGTATGTTTTTACTAAGTCTATGCATTCTACCCAGGGCCTTCCCGTTTCTGCCATACATTTCCTAAGTCTCCCCCCCTGTTGATACATGTGTTAAACCATGTGTCAATATGTCTGCTGTTTTGAATAGTGACCTAGGAAGTACAGGTTTTCCATTTATGTGGTACTTTAAGTATACCAGTTCTCTGGAGGCCTCAACAGCGAGTGCTGCTGCACATACTGCTTGCACGCAATGTAGTAATGCTCCTGAGACTGCATCTAGGCGTTTGGAGTAATAAGCAATTGGCCTCAATTTATCTGCAAAAGACTGTAACAGAGCTGAGGTCATAAACCCATCCTTGCAATCTACAGTCTGGACAAAATCTGTTTTGCAATTTGGAAGAGGCAGCACTAAGTCTGTTACCAGTGCTTCTTTTACTTCTGTGAAAGCTTCTCCAGCCTCTCTTGTCCATTGTATGACGTCTGACATTGCCATGGGGTTGTTGTGTGTGTGTTAGGCTGCGTGTGTGTGTTAGGCGCTATACGTCAGTAATGAGTGTGAGTTGTGTGTGTGTGTGTGTTTGTAGGTGATATCTCACTTCCCTTCTCTGCTGATCAGGTAACTCGCCCTCATCTGACTTGTCTGGAGTCCTCCTCTCCGATCAGTGTGACAGTCTGGTTAGTCCATGTTCCCTTCACCATTCATGGGCATTCATTTCACCAATGACCAGTCAGGCCGCAGTTGTCATCTGTCATCTCGGACAGCACATCCGAGAGAAGCCACCCCGCTCTTTCCTTGCCCTCGTCCACGTCCTCTCCCATGGGCAACACTTTGCCCAGTGGCGACTGCTGAATACAGAGTCAATGTTGCTTTCCTCTATCAGCATCTTGTCTGCTTTTCTTCTTCTTCTGAGTAACCATCTCCTGCGCATGTTGCACATGACGCTCACTTCAGCGTGACGACTGTCACACTTCAGGTCTCTGCTCTGAGCAGCCGATCTCGTCCGTCCCCACACAGGGGAGAGCACCGTTGAGGGTTCTTCTGGGGTGGAGCTGTCTGCTTGTCTGCAGGTTGTAGTGCAGCAGCGGCTCACTAAAAAGGTGTAGGTGGTGGGTCACGTATTTGGCCACGATGATTCTGTTGCAGACGATGCGTGATCGGAGGGCAGGAGTCCAGATCTGGGTCAGAGATTTTCAGCGCTTATGAATTTGCCTGCAAAAAGGGCATAGAGAGATGAGGTATCACAAGCAACAACAAATGGAGGTGGCCCCAAAACTGCCACTCCATTAATTGGGGTATCAGCTATTCTGCTGCTCTAAACTCCGCTAAGATCTCGCTCTCTGCCAAGTTCTTTAACTATTAATTTTCTACTCCTGCGTTCCCATCTCCATTTTTTCCTAGTTAGACGTCTCTCACAGGTAAGAAAACAGAAAAAAGGACATGTTCAAGGAGGCCTAATCACCTTACGTTAAACAACACAATTTGTCTTTAACCTCTTTTACACGCGACCCAGTCTGCGTGCCACCCATTCGCCGATGGGTGTTACCCTTTTAAGCAGACTCCCTATGTCTATTCGGCTCTGACAGTGACAGATGCAATTTCTGATTTACCTTTTAAATCAAACTTTTTCCCATTTTAAATTTGGAATCTTTCTCACTCGATCTGTGTTACGGCCGTGCCTCTAAGGCAGGGTCCTTGAATCCAGGCAGCTGTCCAGCAAAGGGTGAAAATTCGAGTTCCTCCGTAATTTGCAAATGCAGGAGGACTGAAGCATTTTTTCTTCAGCTGGCCAGAGACTCGTCACTTCTTTGTGGAAGAACTCACTGGATCCTACCAACAATCACCAAAATTGTTATGGAAATTTATCAAATGAGAGAGAAGATTCCTGTCGCCCCATCCTTCCTGCTGTTTAACTCCCCCTCCTCCTCAACCTGTGAACTACTAACTGCCCCCTGTAGCTGCGGGGGAGGTGGTTGAGCTGGAAAAGGTGGTTGAGCTGGGGGTTGCTTGGTTCTGCACTTTCAGGAATGCCGCTGTGGGCTTTAAAAACTGCTTCCAGGCGACCTTGGTACTCGTACACATCTTCGCCCTCTTTTTGTCTGCATTGGTTAATTTTGTCATAATTTGGGGGTGGCACTAGGGTCTGTTTTGTTCTCAAAATTACCCCTTCCATCCCTTGCCGTAAGACTAATGAATTATGCCTTAAAATGTTGCCGCCCTCATCTCTTCCTGTGAAGGTGTCCCTTACTCTTCCCCACTCGTGTTTAAAATGGTTGCGGAACACACGAACATTTCATCTCCATTCAGGTTAAACGAGGTTTGTAATCCCCTCACATCTGTCGCCCATTGTTCTATGTCAATTTTGTGTGGGGTTAAGCCTTTAACGGCCTCTTGCATTTCAGTTTCAGTCCAAGGTCGGTAAACCAAAATAGTGGGAGGTTGAGGGGCGCTTGCTGTCCCTGTGTTTGGGTTTGCGACTTGGAGCATGGGGAAGGTTTGTGCCACTGGTTCCAGTGCAGGTGGGGGCCCTCCACAATTGAAACAATCCCTTTCATGCCCGTACTCTGATAAAACGGGATAACCTGCTGGCTTAGGTGTGGCATGCACATCTATGTGCGCGAGTGTTTTAAGTTCCCCATTTCTGGTGCGGCTCGAAATAGGAGAAAAAGCTGCGGGAGAAACAGCTGTTAAGCCTTCCCTTGCTTGGGTCTCATGCTGTTTTGTCCCACTAGCCCCTCCCCCCTCTAAACATGGCGCGGCTGGTTTTGTCCCGTTAGGCCCTCCCCCCTCTAAAAATGGCGCGGCTTGTTTTGTCCCGCTAGTCCCTCCCCCCTCTAAAAATGGCGCAGCTCCAGGTGCCGCAGGATCAGGTCCTCTACGGTCTTGCTGGGGTCTACATACAATGTGAGTTTCCTCATCTGCCTTTATTACAGCTGCATGCACGTGTGTGGGTGGTTTTGCCATTGTGGCTTTTGCCTTCCGCTGTTCCTGTCGGCGTTTAGCTTGTAACAGCTACAACTTTGCACACTGCAGTTCCAACTGCGCCTTTTTGCAAAATGCTGCCTTTTGTTACAGCTGTGTTACTAAGTTTTCACATTCTGTCACTACCAACTTTCCCGTAAACCCATATTTTTTTCTTCCATTTATTTATATATTGAGTTGACCCTTGTTTATGCCATTCCATAAATTTTACATCGCCCTCTAATACGGTGGCCTCGCATTTCGACGAGGACTTACCCATTGTTTCCGACGTACAATCAGCCTGTGCTTTGTCTCGTACAGACCACGTGTCTTTATTGAGACCTAAACCCAAATCCGCCCTTCACTGTGTACTTCAACAGACCATGAAGTTGAAAACCGTTAGATTTTCTTCATGCTGCTGCTTCCACTTCAATGGCGGCTTTCACTCTCAGTCACTCACTTTCACACACACATACGCGTATTTATGGCGCCTATTTTAAATCTTTGTTTACGGCGAGAACACCAAAAGTCCGAATTAAGGCCAAATTAAAACCTCTCCGTTGGGCGAGAGTTACCAATTTACTTTCTCTTTTCGGCGAGAACACCTACGGTACCGTTTTATATTTTTCTGCTTTTCCCTGAAAAGCTAACTTTCCCTGAAAGTTACTTCGGCCGGTGCCCCTCGTGAACCCTGTTCTGAGGGCGCTTTTCCCTGAAAAGCGAACTTTCCCTGAAAGTTACAACGGCCGGTTACCTCACGAACCCGGTTCGGAGGACGTACACTACAGTTTTCCCTGAAAAGCCAACTTTCCCTGAAAGTTATCCAGGCAATCGGACCCGGTCCGACTCAGTAGTGTACGATTTGTTTGCGCTTTTCCCTGAAAAGCTCCGGCCGGTTACCTCACGAACCCGGTTCGGAGGACGTAGACTACAGTTTTCCCTGAAAAGCCAACTTTCCCTTAAAGTTATCCTGGCAATCGGACCCGGTCCGACTCAGTAGTCTACGTTTTGTCCTACCTGGTTTCTGTCGTCTTCACGTTGGTGGATCGGATCTCGAGGAAAGCGTTCCCAGCGACCGCGGAGAAACCTATGAAGCCGGGCCTGACAACGAATTCACGTCTCAGGTCTTTGAGCAGCGCCTCTATTGCAGCTGGCTGTCCGGACAGTCTGCCGGCGTCCCTCCGTAGTCGTTGGAAAAACCTCCTCACTGCCCGCCCGGCTCTCGAAGGACCAAAAAAATGTTAGGTTCGGACCACCGTTAAATAAAGAAAGACACAGAAACCCGTAGTTATCTTTTAACCTGCAGGGAGAGTCTCAGTCAGCTAACACTGATGTGCGTGTCTGAAAGAGAGTCTGACCTCCTTCTTCCTGCCGGCGCTTTTATTTTAGCATCACGTGGGTGTGTGGGGGGTGTGTGTATGTGTGTGTGACGTCAGGAAACAGGCGTTACCTGCTTTCCTCACCTGGAGGGTCCGGGTGTGTATGAGTATGTTTTGTGCTTACAATCTGATGGTCATGTGCATGTTTATGATGAACACATTGTGATACATAGAAAAACAGTTAAACGTTTATCTATTCTAACACTGCCTGACCTACACGAATATTATACTTAGTATACGAAATAAAATACACATACACCGTACTTTGACCATCTTTGCTTCACTAACTATATGCTGTATGTTTCAAACATACAGCATATAGTTATCACCTTGTTCTCTTCTCACAATTAAAATAATGACCCATAAAACTACAAATTTGAAACTAATACAATTTATTTTAACATTAACGTGACCATCACAATATCAAATAAACAGTGCAATTTAAAGTAAATGCAATTTTTATTTTTAAATGAAAATATAATGTGCAAAGAAATAAAAATGGCCTCTGTCCAAAAGTTCAAATAATGCTTCAAATTAAATCAAAAAGATTTTTCCATCCAAAACAGCTGAAAAGTTTACAGATGATTCAGTTCATGAAGAGGTTTATTATTCAGGATGAACACTGATATTAATGCGAGGGCAAAATAGGAGCCAACGTAGCTGCTCTTACTGTCCTTCACTCGTTACCTAACATCACTGAAATGATGGCGCTTAGCAAGCATTATCCATGAGAGCTTGATTCCAGCAGGTAAACTAACAGAAACATTACTGTACAAACATTACTGTACAAACATTAACAGGTATCAATGTACCATCCAGAGTGACATCACAGCTCCAGGGTGCAATGCTCATGCATCGCATTCAACTTTATTTTTGTTTTCTGTGACATATTCACACACCTTTGACAGTCTGCCTCCATTTTCTTTCATTTTCTTCACCCTCCTCTCTGTTCCATCTGTTGGTCACATTATGTTCTTTTTCTATAGTAATTCTGTCATTGGAAACAATGGAGGCACTGCTGCCCCCAAATCTTTCTGTAGGGTACTGCAGTTACAAAATCACACACATGGTTTTAGAAGATGACACGACAACATTAAAATTCCATGTTGACTAATTTCTGTAGTCATCATCATCAATTAAGTCAATCAACCATTGCAGCCCTAATGAAGACCAGAGCTGACCACTGAGCAGGAGACAGTTCATCTGTGGAGAGACTTCCTGATGTCAGGGACTGTTGGATCTCCTCCACTAGAGAACCATCATTCAGTTCATTCAGACAGTGGAACAGATTGATGCTTTTCTCTGCAGACAGATTCTCACTGAGCTTCTCCTTGATGTACTGGACTGTTTCCTGATTGGTCTGTGATCTACTTCCTGTCTCTGTCAGCAGGCCTCGTAGGAGACTCTGATTGGTCTGCAGTGAAAGACCCAGGAGGAAGCGGAGGAACAAGTCCAGGTGTCCATTTGGACTCTGTAAAGCTTTCTTCACACCACTCTGGTAGAGGTGTTGCTCTGTCTGGGAGGTTGTTTGTTGTTCTTCCAGCAGATTGACTCCAGAATTGATGAAGGTCAGATGGACATGAAGAGCAGCCAGAAACTCCTGAACACTCAGATGGATGAAGCAGAACACCTTGTCCTGGTACAGCCCTCTCTCCTCTCTAAAGATCTGTGTGAACACTCCTGAGTACACTGAGGCTGCTCTGATATCGATGCCACACTCTGTCAGGTCTGATTCATAGAAGATCAGGTTTCCTTTCTGCAGCTGATCCAAAGCCAGTTTTCCCAGAGACTCAATCATCTTCCTGCTCTCTGGACTCCAGTGTGGATCTGTCTCAGCTCCTCCATCATACTTGACCTTCTTCACTTTGGCCTGAACCACCAGGAAGTGGATGTACATCTCAGTCAGGGTCTTGGGCAGCTCTCCTCTCTCTCTGGTTTTCAGCACATCCTCCAGAACTGTAGCAGTGATCCAGCAGAAGACTGGGATGTGGCACATGATGTGGAGGCTTCGTGATGTCTTGATGTGGGAGATGATCCTGCTGGCCTGCTCCTCATCTCTGAATCTCTTCCTGAAGTACTCCTCCTTCTGTGGGTCAGTGAACCCTCTGACCTCTGTCACCATGGCAACACACTCAGGAGGGATCTGATTGGCTGCTGCAGGTCGTGTGGTTATCCAGAGGTGAGCAGAGGGAAGCAGGTTCCCCCTGATGAGGTTTGTCAGCAGCACATCCACTGAGGTGGACTTTCTAGGGTCAGTCAGGATTGTAGTTTTGTGGAAGTCCAGAGGAAGTCAACACTCATCCACACCATCAAAGATGAACACAACCTGGAAGTGTTCAAAGCTGCAGATTCCTGCTTCTTTGGTTTCAGTGAAGAAGTGATGAACAAGTTCCACCAAGCTGAACTTTTCCTCTTTCAGCACATTCAGCTCTCTGAAAGTCAATGGAAACATGAACTGGATGTCCTGGTTGGCTTTGTCTTCAGCCCAGTCGAGGGTGTATTTCTGTGTTAGGACTGTTTTCCCAATGCCAGCCACTCCCTTTGTCAGCACTGTTCTGATTGGTTCATCTCTTCCAGGTGAGCCTTTAAAGATGTCTTCTTGTCTGATTGTTGTTTCTGGTCTGTCTGGTTTCCTGGATGCTGTTTCAATCTGTCTGACCTCATGTTCATCATTGACCTCTGCAGCCCCTCCCTCTGTGATGTAGAGCTCTGTGTAGATCTGATTCAGAAGGGTTGGGTTTCCTGCTTTAGGAACACCCTCAAACACACACTGGAACTTCTTCTTCAGAGCAGATTTAAGTTCACGTTGACAAACATGGCTGGGAGTTCCTAAAGAAACAAGCACCAAAGATATCAATTAAATATTTATAAAATGCACAAAACAATTTCATTGCCCTGAAGAACTAATATTTTAAAACACATTGGTCCATCTCTTGAGACTTTAACAAATATGTAATTCATCCAGCAGCTTAAATCTTCAGATAAATGCTCTTACTGCTCACAAGCTGCTCCTGCTTCATTCTTCTCAGGAAGTGCAGTGTGATCTAAGATCTAAGACTGCAGCTCTGCTTCCTGGTCTCAACCCTGGGTAGTCAGGTTTTAGGAGGGTTAATAAATTTGGCCATATTTCTAGAAATGAGAGCTGCTCCATCCAAAGTGGGATGGATGCCGTCTCTCCTAACAAGACCAGGTTTTCCCCAGAAACTTTGCCAATTATCCATGAAGCCCACGTTGTTTTTTGGACACCACTCAGACAGCCAGCGATTCAAGGAGAACATGCGGCTAAACATGTGGCTCCTGGTCTGATTGGGGAGGGGCCCAGAGAAAACTACAGAGTCTGACATTGTTTTTGCAAAGTTACACACCGAGTCAATATTAATTTTAGTGACCTCCGATTGGCGTAACCGGGTGTCATTACTGCCGACGTGAATAACGATCTTACCAAATCTACGATTAGCCTTAGCCAGCAGTTTCAAATTTCCATGAATGTCGCCTGCTCTGGCCCCTGGAAGACATTTGACTATGGTCGCTGGTGTCTCTAGCTTCACGTTTCTCAAAACAGAGTCGCCAATAACCAGAGTTTGTTCCTCGGCGGGTGTGTCGCCGAGTGGAGAAAAACGGTTAGAGACGTGAACAGACGTGAACATCTAAAGCTCAAGCCCTGAATATGAAACAAAGCATGCCTCAAGGATTTCAGCCAAGGATTCATAACAACACAATCAGGAGTCTACTATGCCTTCAACACAGGATCCCATTCAGTGTGCTAATGCAATTCAACCAAATGTTAAACTAATTTTCTTGACATCGTCAAACACCAAAATGACATCACAGCTCTGTTAGTGCAGCAACAGTCTTCATTATCACTGCCTCCAAGAGACATACCAATCTTTGATGGAGACCCTCTTGAGTACAGCTCATTTATTAGAACATTTGAGCACAGTGTCAAAGGACAGGGCGCAAGTAGTCTGGATTGTTTATATTCAGTATACCAGAGGACAACCTCAGGAATTGGTCAAGAGCTGTCAACATGATAGAGGGTAGCAAAGAGCAAGGATGCTTTTACAGCAACATTTTGGAAATGAATATAAAATAGCCACTGCATATATGGAGAAAGGACTTGGTTTGCCAACAATTAAGTCTGAAGATATTAAACCTCTGTAGGTGTGTGCTGCAATGCAATTGAGGACACTCATAATCTGTCAGAAATTAATATCCAACATGTGCCATAATTTTGAAGTTACCATATAATTTGAGGGAGAAATGGAGAGACGATGCTTATAAGTTACAAGAAAAATATCATCAAGCAGGTTTCAATGATGAATTTATTGAGAGACAAGTGTGCACTGTTACCAATCCACTTTTTGGAAATATTCAAGATGTTTGTGTTTTCCAGTCAAAGACTAAAAGTGGACATAAAGTTTCCCAGAGCCCTGTTAAAGGAAAATAAAGCAGCTTTGCTACTTCTGTGGCTGCTGCCGATTGTGGGTCTTCAGCTCAAATAAAAATAAAGAAAAATCTGTCTGAGAAACCAAGCAAGGCATTTTGTTTACTGTGTAAAGAGGGTCATAGATTGGATGTTTGCCCTAAAATGAAAAGGAAGTTGCACAGAGAGAAACTTGACTTTTTAAAGGAGAGAGGTGTGTGTTTTTGGATGTTTATCTGTTGCGCATATAAGCAAAGACTGTTGTCGTCTATCATGTGAGTTGTGTAGCTTAAAGCATCCTACCACCCTCCATATTCCCTCAAAGGAGAAGGAACATAAGTTGAAAATGCAAGAGGAAACCTCACAAAACAGTCCTGCGGTTTCATGTGGCCATATAGGGGCTGGAGCACAAAGCTCTATTTTGTCAGTTGTACCTGTACAGATCAAGGCTAAAAAAGGTAGCACAGTTTTAAAGACCTATGCAGTTTTGGATCCTGGAAGTACAGCTACATTTTGCACTGAGTGACTCATAATAAAAGAGTTAAAGGTAAAGGGAAGACGCTCCAAAATTCTGATAAGAACAATGAGTCAAGAAAAATCTGCAGCTAGTCGCATCATTTCAGGACTGGAAGTAGCTGCACTTGATAGTGACATTTACTTTGAGTTGCCTGATGTGTGTGTGCACACAGTGTAAGATGCCTGTGACTCATAACATCCCATGACAGGAAGAGCTGAATGCATGGCCACATTTAAGCTCTGTAGAAATTCCAGTGATTGATGCTGAGATTGAGCTCTTAATTGGAACTAATGTTTCAAAGGTAATGGAACCATGGGAGGTGGTACATAGCAAGGGTGAAGGCCCTTATGCTATTAAACTTTATTAGGCTGGATTGTTCATGGACCACTAACAGGAGGCAATGAATAGGGGAGCAGCTGCCCCACAATTACAGCTAACCAAATATCCATTGCTCTTTTGATGTCAAAAACAACATACAATTTGGTACTTTAAGTTACTTTTTGACATTTCGCCTTCCCCTCCAAAAAAAGTAACTTAAAGTACCAAACTGCATGTTGTTTTTGACATCAATTCGCGGACCGGATGTGGGCGGGGCCGGAAGCGGCCCGAAAGTTTGTACCCCCTGCTTTAGGGGCACAGGTGTAGGGAATTAGAGCCAGGAGGAAGCCACACAGTTTGTCAACCCTGCATGCCCGGTTTTTCATTCTTTTTGCACTGTGTTTGAAGCTTTTATCTTGTCATCATGCAGTCAAGTTTTGTTGCTGTTTTTAAGCTTTAAATGGTAAAGTGTTGAAAGTGTCAGACATCGCAGACCTCAGTCTTTTCACTACACCCTGTTGGAAATGGCTTCAGATTCCCTCAAGTGGCCTTTTGGTGATTGGCTTGCCACTACAATAACAATTTTTATTTCAAATACTTTATAAGTTTTTATATTCACAGAACATTAACAGAACATAACCAACATATCACTATCCCTTCCTCTTCCCAACCCATGCCCCCCCCCCCAAAATAAACTCCAGCAAAGCCATAAAATGGTTACTGGACTGACAGCTTATGAAATGTACTATGCAGAGTGTAATAGTGGCACTAGCATAGCGCCCACATAAGTCAAGTAAGGATGCCAGATTTTAGCAAAGGTTTTATAATCACTTCTAAGAGAGTAGGTGATCTTTTCAAATTGGACACAGTTATTCATCTCTGAGAACCACCTGGAAGTTGAGATTTGGGAGTCAGACCTCCACGTAGTGGCTAAACACTTTCTGGCTATGCATAGAGCCAATTCCAGAAACTTCTGTTGACATTTTCTTAATTGTGTACCCAGATTTGTAAAGTCTCCTAATAAACATACTTGAGGATTGGATGGAAATGAAAGCCCTATAAGTTTTGACATAACATCACAGAAGTCCTGCCAGAAGGTGCTTACCTTTATGCAGTTCCATGTGCTATGCAGGAATGAACCCACTTCAATGCCACATCTAAAATATAGATGCGATAAGTCTGGTTTATATTTGTGTTTTTTTGTGATGTAATATAGGTTTGATGGAGAAAATTATAATGGGTCAACCTGTATCTACTATTAATGGTTACATTTACACATTTTTGACATAATTCAGACCATAGTTCTGGATCACTTGCTTCATGTAAGTCGGTCTCCCACCTCTCCCTTGACTTGTGTAACCCTGGCTTTGAAGCAGCACAGATTAAGACAGAATACATCTTTGAAATAAAATGAGGCGAGTTCCCTTCATGAAGCAGTTTCTTTAGGTCGCTTAAAGGAGGAAGGGCCATATTTGGACCCAAAGAAGTTTTAAGAAAGGATCTCAACTGGAGATAGAAGAAAAGGTTCCTACTGGATAGACCATACTTCTTCCTCATGTCCTCAAAGGACATCAGAGACCCGTCCCCATAGGAGTCCTCCAAACAGCAGACTCCTTTCTGACACCCCTGTTCTGGAGCCCCATTGAGACAGGTATGAGTCCATTCTGTTTCAAAGGTGTACGAGGTGAACTAATGTTCTCTAGTCCAATAGCTTTGCGTGCTCTATGCCACATATTAATCAAATTAATTGAAACAGTTATCTGCTTTGTTAGAGATACTTGTGGGGGTCCATTGATACAAAAAAATCCAGAGGTGAACTTTCTTTAAGATCATGTAGACTCCTGCTAATCCAGGACGGTACATTTTCTTTCTCAAAGTAAAAGGAAAAAAATCTCATTTGAGCAGCTAAATAATACTTTTCCAAATTAGATAGCTTAAGACCACCATATTTATAATCCCACACAAGTTTTTCTAATGAGATCCTTGGGGGGGTGTTTACCAATCCATATGAATGTTCTTATGTTTGTTGAGATTTTTAAAGAAACTGTGAGGTACTGGAATTGGTAGTGACTGGAAGAAATACTGCAACCTAGGTAGTATACTCATCTTAATGCAGTTTATTCTGCCAATTAAAGTAATTGGTAAATTTTTCCATTTTTGTAAGTTTTCTACTATCTTATGTAATGCCAAATAAGTTTATACAGATTTTTAATGTTCTTATCTACCATCACTCCAAGGTACCTAATTACATTTGGTGACCACTTGAATTATTAGACAAGAATAGAAACGTCATACACAGATCAATATCTGATTTAAAATTTTCAGTTTATAGTTTATCAGCTGTGCCTGAGTCCTTCACTTTAAATCTAACCTCTCTGCTTCCTCTTTCTTCCATCTGAGTGAACTTTTCTCTCATTCTGGGAAACAGCAGCTGGTCCATTAGCTCGCAGACACACTGTGTGACAAACTGCACACAAACAGTTTGTGTGTTTGCTGATATTTGTTCAGATGGTTGTATTTCAAAATTAGCTGCAACACTTATGCTCCTCTTCTATAGCACTAACTAGATGCTGAAGTACCGCTAACACAACTCACGGACATCTGCACTCACTTTAACCCCTGATACAATTCAATTCAATTTTATTTATATAGCGCCCAATCACATAAACAGTCGCCTCAATGCGCTTTTACAGCGCTATAAATGATGCATCGATTATACAGTTTAAGTACAGTAACGAAGCATTTGTACTCCATTACTTCCCACCTCTGCCTCAAACGCTTCTCTGGGTGTTTCCTTTCCCCTCAAAGTTTACTTTCACTTTCACGTCCTTCGTGTTTTTCCTGCTGATTCTGCCCGGCTCAGTGAGAAGCTCGGTGTGAAGGTAATAAATCAGTCTGTAATGTTTTCCTGGCTAACATCAGCTGTGTGCAGCTTAGAAACAGCACATCTGCCGCTCCGTAGTTAATAATGGTAACGGACTCACAGCTGGAAAGGAGCCGCTGCTCTCCCGCTTACTGACGCACTGAATGCGGGCTGAGCTCGGCTGGAGAGAATCTGAGCTCCGGGTCTTTATATTCGTACTGCAGGATTCAGAGAGAGAGGTTACAGAGCTTATAAAATCATTATTTAGCTTATTATAAATGCAGCTTAAAGATTCAGTATGCAGGCATCTGCTTAAAAATACTGCACCACAAACTGCTGCGCAGCTCCAGCAGCAAGACATTTGACTCCACTGAGACAAAGAAGACGCTACTCAGTCTGAACAGCTCCAACCAGTTATGTACAGTTATATACGGTTATATACGGTTATATACGGTTATATACGGTTATATACGGTTATATACAGTTATATACAGTTATATACGGTTATATACGGTTATATACAGTTATATACAGTTATATACAGTTATATACGGTTATATACGGTTATATACAGTTATATACCACACACACTTTTATTTAAATAGAAGTCAGATGATGAAACAGTTAAAACAACAATAACTGAATTGAAAAACAAAACATTACCCCGCCCCTCCCCCAACCCATGAGTAATAAAGTATTTAGATAATATTAGTGTTAAAGTAGTATACATACAGTTACTGGCATGTATCTGTAAACAGACATAATTTGAGTCAAAGTGCAGATGTTACAGATGTTCATGTTATTTCTGTCTGAAAAGGGAAAATGGAACAATTTATAAACATTTTTCACATGTAGAGACTGAACCAAACTAAACATTAATCTCACTACAGGAAGTATGGACTCTTCTCTTTGTTACATTAAAGTGTAGGAGACTGATTTAGTCCCAGAAGACAACAGATGGTAAAGAGCTGATACATTAGTTTTTCTCAATTGCCAAAACATTAAACCCTGTTGTCTGAACCAAATGCTCAGAGCCCTGAACCCATTTATTGAAATGGTCACAGTTTTGGCAGAACCTTAAGCACTTTTCACCTTGTTAGACACAACGTGCAAACATATTTTCACTCACTACAACACATTTTGCACTGTGATGCACTTGGGTTGCATAAGCACAGGCAGCAAAAGTGAAACTCGGTGTTGTGTTTAAGTGAAACTTAAACACAACAACTCAAAATTGATCACATATGTGGCTGATGATGTAAGAAACCAATATAAGCCAGTACAAGGAGCCCTGGTTGTTGAGGTTTCACTATGGACAGAACAAAATCAGAGGAAGAGGAAGAGGAGTAGAAGCATTTTTGTGAACAGTAAAGATTATTTCTAAAGACTTTATGATCTGATTGTTGTTGTTTTCTTTCTTTATGTTGTGTGTAATGACTGTTCAGTAGTATTTTTCATTTTGATTGACTCGGGGTCTGATCTGACAACATTGTTTGAACTGTTTTGAGGCAATAGTTTGGTTTTTCAGTCAGAGGTTTTTGTGAAAGTAGTTTGAAAATTGAGTTTTGTGTTTACAGTTTAGAGACATGGAGGGATGCTTTCAAGAAATGTGTTTTGGCAATTGAGAAACTGTAAATGAAGCTAAAGGTTGTTCTGTGGTGTTCATCATGTGACGCTGCAGGAGTGCTGACACAGCATGGAGGAAGCTAGAAAAGGCTAAAGCAGCGTGACTGGAAATGCCAGCAGTTTGCAGCAGCTTAATGACAAAATGAGACCAGTGGAAAAAACATAAATAACAACAATACATGTTTATCCTGAGCCTGCTGTCATTTATTATTTCACTCATCAATACAAACAGTTCAGTACATTTCCATTTTTGGATTATTTAGTCCAAGTTGGAAAAGCTGTTTAAGTCGAGTGATTCCTTACACATAAAGATGATGATTCCCAGTCTGTTCCTCACTCTGATCGGTGCAGGTTATCAGATTAGAAATGGGAAAAGCATAATCATGCATCCCTTTGCAGCAAGTTGTGCTGAACCCCGTTTTTACCCTGTGACCAAAGTTTTATATTGCAGTATTTATTTTTTTATTCTGGTGTGTTGTTGCTCTCTCACTGATCCATTGAAAACTTCCAAAGTTGCCCTAAAGCGCACAGGAGGCAGTATTGAATGGCAGTATTACAGTATTGAATGAGTCAGTCACAATAGTTATACAATAGTAGCAGCAGTGACAATGTACCTGCTTTATAGATTTAACACAGTTAAATTCCTCAGTTAGACCAGCCACAGTTATTATGTTAAACTTAGATCAATCGGAACAGCTTAAACTAGTTAAATAAGTCACACTTTTAATTTAAGTAGAATTCAAGAATAATTTTTTTCCTCTTCCCCTTAATGAGTATTACAGCATTTAAAAAATATTACAATCTTATGTAGCTCTGCAACGATTCTTCGATGTAATCAATGATGTCGACTACAAAAATTTGTCTGTGAAATTTCATCGTCGAAGAGTCGGACTTTTAAACCCATTTTGTTCCGCTTATCATGTGATTTTTGTAATTGCAATACACTACAGGAAGATATTGGGGCAGTATTGCCTCCACTGTCTGCCAATAAAAACAATACCATGCTTTTCTCTTCCTGCTCTCGACGGAGACGTCACATCATTTCTAGAAATCTGGCCAAATTTATTAACCCTAAAACCTGACTACCCAGGGTTGAGACCAGGAAGCAGAGCTGCAGTCTTACACGCCTCTCTGCAGCTTCTCTCCTCCTGCCATCCCCCCAAAACCCCATCCCCACAGAGTCGGTGCTGCTCCCAGACCACCAAAAAACAAAGCTAAAATCAGCAAAAAGTTATTTAAGCATAAAAATTCAAAAACAATAAATAATACAGCTTCATCAACTGCACCAAAAAATAAAACAATTAAATGTGGATTACTGAACATTAGGTCTCTCTCTTCCAAGTCCCTGTTAGTAAATGATTTAATAATTGATCAACATATCGATTTATTCTGCCTTACAGAAACCTGGTTACAGCAGGATGAATATGTTAGTTTAAGTGAATCAACACCCCCGAGTCACAGTAACTGTCAGAATGCTCGAAGCACAGGTCGAGGAGGAGGATTAGCTGCAATCTTCAATTCCAGCCTATTAATTAATCAAAGACCCAGACAAAGTTTTAATTCTTTTGAAACTCTGACTCTTAGTCTTGTCCATCCTAATTGGTAAACTCAAAAACCTGTTTTATTTGTTATTATCTATCGTCCACCTGGTCCTTACTCAGAGTTTCTGTCTGATTTCTCAGACTTTTTATCTGATTTAGTGCTCAGTTCAGATAAAATCATTATAGTGGGTGATTTTAACATCCATGTAGATGCTGAGAATGACAGCCTCAACACTGCATTTAATCTATTGTTAGATTCAATTGGCTTCTCTCAATATGTAAAGGAGCCCACCCACCACTTTAATCATACTCTGGATCTTGTCCTAACATATGGCATAGAAACTGAAGACTTAACAGTATTCCCTGAAAGCCCCCTCCTGTCTGATCATTTCTTAGTAACATTTACATTTACTTTAATGGATTACACAGCAGTGGGGAATAAGTTTTATTACAGTAGAAGTCTTTCTGAAAGTGCTGTGACTAAGTTTAAGGATCTAATCCCTTCATTATTATGCTCTTCAGTGCCAACACAGTGCAGAGCAGCTACCTAAACTCTGCTCCCAGTGAGGTCGATTATCTCGTCAATAGTTTTACATCCTCACTGCGTATGACTTTGGATACTGTGGCTCCTCTGAAAAGGAAAGCTTCAAATCAGAAGTGCCTGACTCCGTGGTATAATTCACAAACGCACAGCTTAAAGCAGATAACCCGAAAGCTGGAGAGGGAATGGCGTCTCACTAAATTAGAAGATGCTCATTTAGCCTGGAAAAAGAGTTTGTTGCTCTATAAAAAAGCCCTCCGTAAAGCTAGGACATCTTACTACTCATCATTAATTGAAGAAAATAAGAACAACCCCAGGTTTGTTTTCAGCACTGTAGCCAGGCTGACAAAGAGTCAGAGCTCTGTAGAGCCGAGTATTCCTTTCACTTTAACTAGTAGTGACTTCATGGATTTCTTTACAAATAAAATTTTAGACATTAGAGAAAAAATTATTTGTAACCATCTCAAAGATTTATCTTCATGTTCAGCTGCTTTCAGCACTGCTGGTATTTGTTTAGACTCTTTGGCTCCAGTTGATCTTTCAGAGTTAACTTCAATAGTTACTTCCTCCAAACCAGCAACATGTTTATTAGATCCCATTCCTACTAGACTGTTCAAAGAAGTCTTTCCAATTATTGATGCTTCAGTCTTAAAAATGATCAATCTGTCTTTATTAGTTGGCTATGTACCACAGACCTTCAAGGTGGCTGTAATTAAACCTCTACTTAAAAAGCCATCACTTGACCCAGCTGTCTTAAGCTAATTATAGGCCAATCTCCAACCTTCCTTTTCTCTCAAAGATTCTTGAAAGAGTAGTTGTAAAACAGCTAACTGATCATCTGCAGAGGAACGGTTTATTTGAAGAGTTTCAGTCAGGTTTCAGAATTCATCACAGTGCAGAAACAGCATTAGTGAAGGTTACCAATGATCTTCTTACAGCCTGTGACAGTGGACTCATCTCTGTTCTTGTCCTGTTGGACCTCAGTGCAGCTTTGATACTGTTGATCATAACATTTTATTACAGAGATTAGAGCATACTATAGGTATTAAAGGTACTGCACTGCAGTGGTTTGAATCATATCTATCTCATAGACTCCAATTTGTTCATGTAAATGGGGAGTCTTCTTCAGACAGTAAGGTTAATTATGGAGTTCCACAGGGTTCTGTGCTAGGACCAATTTTATTTACATTATACATGCTTCCCTTAGGCAGTATTATTAGAAAGCATTGCATCAATTTTCATTGTTATGCAGATGATACTCAGCTTTACCTATCAATGAAGCCAGATGACACACATCAATTAGTTAAACTGCAGGAATGTCTTAAAGACATTAAGGCCTGGATGACCTCTAATTTACTGCTTCTAAATTCAGATAAAACTGAAATTCTTGTTCTCGGCCCCACAAATCTTAGAAACATGGTGTCTAACCAGATACTTACTCTGGATGGCATTACTTTGGCCTCCAGTAACACTGTGAGAAATCTTGGAGTCATTTTTGACCAGGATATGTCCTTCAATGCACATATTAAACAAATATGTAGGACCGCTTTTTTGCATTTGCGCAATATTTCTAAAATTAGAAACATCCTTTCTCAGAGTGATGCTGAAAAGCTAATTCATGCATTTATTACTTCTAGTGTGGACTATTGTAATTCATTATTATCAGGCTGTCCTAAAAGCTCCCTGAAAAGCCTTCAGCTGATCCAAAATGCTGCAGCTAGAGTACTGACAGGGACTAGAAAGAGAGAGCAGATTTCTCCCATATTGGCTTCTCTTCATTGGCTCCCTGTTAAATCTAGAATAGAATTTAAAATTCTTCTTCTCACATACAAGGTCTTGAATAATCAGGCCCCATCTTATCTTAAAGACCTTATAGTACCATATCACCTAAACAGAGCACTTCACTCTCAGACTGCTGGCTTACTTGTGGTTCCTAGGATACTTAAGAGTAGAATGGGAGGCAGAGCCTTCAGCTTTCAGGCCCCTCTTCTGTGGAACCAGCTCCCAGCTTGGATTCAGGAGACAGACACCCTCTCTATTTTTAAGATTAGGCTTAAAACTTTCCTTTATGATCAAGCTTATAGTTAGGGCTGGATCAGGTGACCCTGAACCATCTCTTAGTTATGCTGCTATAGGCCTAGGCTGCTGGGGGGGTTCCCATAATGCACTGTTTCTTCTCATTCACCTTATTTACTTTGTTTATACTCCACTCTGCATTTAATCGTTAATTGATATTAATCTCTGGCTCTCCTCCACAGCATGTCTTTTCTCTCCCCTCAGCCCAACCGGTCACAGCAGATGACCCCCCCCTCCCTGAGCCTGGTTCTGCTGGAGGTTTCTTCCTGTTAAAAGGGAGTTTTTCCTTTCCACTGTCACCAAGTGCTGCTCATAGGGGGTCGTTTAGACTGCTGGGTTTTCTCTGTATTATTGTAGGGTCTTTACCCACAATACAAAGCGCCTTGAGGTGACTGTTTTTTGTGATTTGGCGCTATATAAATAAAATTGAATTGAATTGAATTGAATTGAATAGATCCACCTTGTTGTAAACCAGTTTCTTTGGAGTGTACTTCCATTGACACTGCAGAGTTGTTTCCTCCTACAGGTTGATGGTTGTAGTGAGGTCTTAACTTGCATTTCCATTGACACTGCAGCTTCATTACCTCCTGCAGATAAAGCTTTGTGGAACAAACTCAGTGGCATGAGAACTGCACAGAGACTTATGTTTTGCATTTTCCAAATATGAACTCATACCATCTGAATAAGCTCTTGAACTCAGTACATCAGAACCTCTGTACATAAGCACAGTAATCTTTGCCGTTTGAGCAGCAAGTTGACTCTGCCACTGGAGTAATTCCTTCTTTTTCCTTATTTATTCCTCCTGAGCCTCCAGTTCATGTTTTTCTTTAAGAGCAGCTGCCATTGCAACAAGAGCAGACATTTCAGCCTCTGCTTTAAGGCATGCCGATGAGGTTGATGATTTCAAAGATCTGTTACTGCAATGACCAGCTGACAAGCATGTTTTACCACCAACATTAGAAATGCTGTCATTAGGTCAAATATCATCAATACCAGTAATTATTCTTGGTAAAACATCAGCCACAGCATCATCTTTACAATCACCACATTCATTGTCATCCTTATTGTCATCATTACCATCTTCTTTGCACTGGTCTTTGACAGATAGCCACTTTTCCCTTTTCTGTATCATCTCTTTATTACTGTGCATTTGAACATCAAACCATTCATTTTGTTTCAACATTTCATCCTCTGGTATTAATGGCTTCAGTTATTTATGCAATTCTTCTGTTTCTGCACTCAGCTTTAAAAATGTTTCATATTTAAGCCGCACCTCAGACACATTTTGTCTTGAAAGCATGAGTTACTGAATTTCCTTTGTTAACTTGTAAAGTTTCTTTATCCTAGAGTTTCTTTCCTTTTGATGTGACATTATTTTTGCTTCCACTGCTTTAATTGTAAGTTTGGCTGGCCAAGTTCATTATCCACTTCACTGTGAACAACAGATGCATCTCTTTTGACTTCACTCATTTTAATAACAATTTACTGCCATGGCCAGTTGTGACAAGGTGTACAAATATCTTTACTGTGAGAAAGCCAATCTCTTCCATACAGCTTGCAACAACTTTCATCTTACCGTGGTTCCTTGGCAGTGATTTCGCCTTGATGTTCACTTATCTGCATCCACTTAACATGGTCAGCTGTCAGACAGTCCAAGGAGCAGTGCCATCTTTCAATATCCATCCACTGAAGGGCAGTTTTTTAACTTAGCTATAGTGGCAATCCAACCACCAAAAGGTCACTTGAGGGAATTTGAAGTCATTTCCAACACGGTGTGGTAAAAAGACTGTGGTCTGCGAGGTCTGCTACTTTCAACACTTTATGATTTTATGACAAGGTGTTCTGCTTCATCCATCTGAGTGTTCAGGAGTTTCTGGCTGCTCTTCATGTCCATCTGACCTTCATCAACTCTGGACTCAATCTGCTGGAAGAACAACAAACAACCTCCCAGACAGAGAAATCCTTCTACCAGAGTGGTGTGAAGAAAGCTTTACAGAGTCCAAATGGACACCTGGACTTGTTCCTCCACTTCCTCCTGGGTCTTTCACTGCAGGCCAATCAGAGTCTCTTGCGAGGCCTGCTGACAGAGACAGGAAGTAGCTCACAGACCAATCAGAAAACAGTCCAGTCCAGTTTTTAGTGGTGGAAACAAGCTTCCATAGCCACAGATATGGGGAATATCTGTTAAATATGAATCATAAAAACTTGTTAATTTTTGCCTGGTTGAAAATGACACATCCAAAAAAGGAAAAACAGAACTGTTTACTTTCTGTTGTGTTTTATACTTTATATTAAATGTTTTATATCTCAAAAAAGAGAGAAAAAGTGAAACAACTTTCTTTTTTAGACTTTGTCCAAAAGTTGTAACTTTTACTCTGAAGGTTGATGTCGCAGCACGGCGGTGCAGTGGTCAGCACGGTTACCTCACAGCAACAAGCTCCTGGGTTTGATTCCACCTTGGCCCGAGTCTCTCTGTGTGGAGTTTGCATGTTCTCCCCGTGTCTGAGTGGGTTTCCTCCCACAGTCCAAAGACCTGCAGTTAGTGGGGTCAGGTTAGCGGGTCGCTCCCACAGGTGTGAGTGAGAGTATCTGTGCTGTGAGCCCTGTGACAGCCTGCTGACCCGTACAGGGTGTATCCTGCCTAGAAGTGAGACGTGTATTCAGCTGTGAGACCAGCAGCAGCTATAACTCAAAATACACGAGTCATGTTTTTATAACAGGAACATGTATAAGTACACTGACTGAGTACAGCTGATATATTTTCACTCTAACAGCAATATTCATTTTAATGTAAGAAGTCAGTGTTACAGTCACCCTCATTAAGGAGGCTACTGTGTAATACGTTACTCAAAGAAAGTAGTTTATTACACATTACTCAGTACTTTTACTAAAAGTAATTCATGTTGCTTAATTACTCACTGGAGAAAGTAATTCATTACAGTACTTGGATTACTTTCACATTACTCTGTAACATGAGTTGAAACATAATTAGCAGTTAGCATATATGAGACTACAGTCACACCAACACAAACCCCATCCTGACACACACACACACACACACACACACACACACACACACACACACACACACACACACACACACACACACACACACACACACAACCTTTGTTTCAGTGTTTATGCATGAACACAAACCCAAAAACTCAAAATGAGGTTTGAAAGCAGCAAAGTGATGGTCACAGTGATTTCAGAGAGCTCAGAGGCTGCTGATCTCAGGTCTGCTCACTCTCAGCTTCATCATCACTCTGGCTCCTTTACTTTCTGCTGACCTGGAGTCTGTGCAGATGTTTGCAAGGAGCTGATGTTCTGGAGGGATTCTGCTATTTTTCACGCGTCCGTGTTCCTCTAAAGCTGTAGCTGCAACATTTTCCTCCTCCCTGCACATGAACTGACATCAGCTGATTGGAGCTCAAGTGTGCAGGAAGAAAGTTTTTATTCTTTATATAACTAGTATAGAGATAACTGGAGAACCTGAGTAACAGCATCACTGTAACTGTAATGTGATGATTGAATTTACTGCAGTTACATGTTACATTACTGCATTACTGAAACATGGACCACGATTACAGCAGCAGGTCACTGTGGAGTGTGTTACTCCCAGCATTGAACACAGCTGTGAATCTGATCATCGAGCTTCATTAAATTATTTATTCTTGAGTCAAACACTGTGGTGTGATGTGTAGATATGTGTTTAGTATGAATTCCTGATTGTGACTGTTTTACAGGTTATTTCAGTCAGTGATGTGTTTGACCTCATGCTGATCAACTGCAGGTGCTCTAACCTGCAGTGTGTTTCACGTTGTAACAATCAGCACTTACATCCTTACAGCCTGGAAGGATTCAAACCTGGTTCCTTGATAACTTTAAAGTGACTGATGTGCTGCTCAGTGACCTTTGAACTCAGATCTGTCCCTCTGAGGGTAACAGGAGCCTCCTGCAGCCTGACTGTGGGAGCTGATCAAACATGATCATTTCATATTCAGCACAAAATAATGACACAAAGTTATTATTATTGAGTTACACTGTGATCATCACCAGTTAATGTGAGTTTCCTGCATCAGCAGCAGGTGTTAAACTGCTGGCAGAGGAAACAAGATGCGTTTGTACTGTGTACACAGCTCACCAGTTAACATGAAACACACTTAACCTGCAACAACAAGAGCAGCTTGATGGTCAGCAGCTGAGCTCAGAGTCGTTACTGTGGATCCACTCAGTGATGATCAGTCTGACCTCTGAGGTCTTTATATTCACACTGTGCACAGAGGAGGACAGGAGGCCACAGCAGACTTTGTAAATTATTATTTATTATAGAAATAGCTTTAATTTAATATGTAAGCCTCTGCTTAAACATACTGCATAAAATAAGTGTTTACAGCACAGCAAAGGACAGTGGTCACACTCAGACTGACTGGATTAAACTGACCCAAAGTCACATACTTGAACGTTCATGTGTCTGTTAATCAGATCGTTTAAAGATGATTATAAGTCATAGTTTTTATTTCAGTAGAAGTCATCAGAGGTTTCAACAGTTGAAAGATGGGGAAAAAATCATAATTTTTGTTTCAGAGATTTAGAAAATATTCTTGTTCTGTTATTAATTCCCTAACGGGAATATGATATGATTTCTACTTACTACTTAATATGATTTTTGTTTATGTCTATGGCACAGGCCTAATTTGACTCAAATTACAGATGTTACGGATAATATTCAGTCTCTATATTTCAGTGTGAAACAAAGAGTGGAACAATTTCCAACATTTGTTCAAATTTACACAATTTTCAAATTTAAAATATCACTGTAGGGAGTGCAAACAGCAACTTTGTGTTTTAAGAAATTAAATGGACTTTTTGTTGAGACACCACTGTTTGGCAGGCAGAAATAAGACTGTACTGCAGGACTGCGCGGTATGAAAGTCTAAACAGCTTTTATACCAAAACAAAGTATAAACACATAAACGGCTGGGCAGGGTATCAGCCAGAAATAACACAAGCTTTCTGCACAAAGGGAAACTGAGAAAAGCAGCTTCATTCTCTTGTCTCTATGTACAATGCAGTTCACTACCTGCTGCTATCTAGTGATATGGAAGAGTATTACATGATTATGCTCCCAGTCACTGCTACAGCACAGACACTCGTGGCATATTAGGTGAAATTAGATGTGCCGTGGCACAGTGGTTGAAAAACACTGGTGTAGATGGTAAGATTTCCCAAAATTTTTGAGGAACATTATTCTGAAATTGTTCTACAAATTGTAAACGTTTTAAAATGTCTAAATGTGTAATTGTACCATTCAGTTTAAATGCTATAGAACTGTTACAGCTACTAGTGATGAGCATGTGAAACTGAAGCTTCGATACGTGCTTCGAACCCTGGGCTTACATCTTTAGAGAACCACTGCTTCGAAGCTTGCTAAAGAGCGAAAAAAATCACGTGACATATGACGTCCGAAGCAGCAACTGCTTCGCTCTCGGACTGAATCAGCTGACTGGTTCAGGTGATTCGCTGGTTACGAGTGAAGGAGCGAGAGCGAGACAGCAGCAGGTTCATACTCGCACAGTTTTAGCGTTATTGTGGCCAACAGTTACTGCTGAGTTAAAGACAACCTTTGCTGGCTCGTCCTTTGAACGTGATGACGGACGCTGTCGTATCAAGATTAACGCAAAAGCGGTAGTTACACAAATACAGCCAGTTAATGCCATGTTTTCCCAGCACTCTGCTCAGTAACACAACACACACATTCATCCATCTTTATTTGTAATAGAATCTGATATCATAAAATTTGGTCATAACGTGTGCGCGTCAAACAATGCAAAGATGCTTCAGATCATTGAGGTGTGTGAGCGCGTGCATGCAGGTGTGTAATTGAAAGCATTGCCCTTTTCCAGGAGAGGGCGCTATAATTGAAGCTTCGAGTAATGAACCTATTTCCGAAACAATTGGCTCAAGTGGTTCACAAAAGCTTCATTTTCTCATCACTAACAGCTACTATCATCATGAGATAAATGTTTTATTACGATATCTAAATATCATAAATGCAGTTCTAGTTTGGAGCAGTGAATGTGTGTAGCCTCTGCCTCCATAGACTAACACCACTAGGAGGAGCTGCACATTGTTTCTTCAGAGCTATCGGCGTGTTTTACTTCCTCATTGAAGTTCTGCTGCTCTCTCCTGAACATGGCGCAGACGATCGTCTTCGTGTGAAGGTAATAAATCAGTCTGTAATGTTTTCCTAACATCAGCTGAGTCCAGCTTAGACACAGCACAAATCTGCCGCTCCACACGTCACGGTAATGGACTCACAGCTCAAGCTGTGAAGAAGGGAAGAAGCAGCTGGGCTCAGAGTCGTTGTTAGTGATGGCTGACGGCGGCGCTTCCTGCCGTTTAGCAGGCGGCGAGGAGCCGCTGCTCTCCCGCTCACTGACGCATGAATGCGGCCTGAACTCGGCCGGAGAGCCGCTGGAGAGACTCTGAGCTTTATAGTCATGGAGGCAGGAGACAGGGAGCAGACTTTGTAAGTGATTATTTATTGCGGATATATGTCAGATATGGATCCAACATGTCGGCCTCTGCTTAAAAATACTGCGTCACAAACCCTTCTCCAACAGGAAGTCATGTTGACTGCTTACCGAAGACAGTCGCGTTACTCTGAGTTTACTGTCCAAAAGTTACTTTATTAAACATGTCGGTTAATAAGGCAAACATTTAAGGATTATTAGTGGCAGTGGCACAGTGGGCATGCGTTTGAGCCCCTGTCCCTGCGCTGCGTTGTGTCCTTGGGCAAGACGCTTAAACCGCATTGCCTAACGGTAGCGCCGGTCTGTGGATGAGCGATCTGGAACCATCATTTCCTTGTGTGCACAATGACAATGAGTTGAATCTAACATATAGTTAACCATCGTTATTTTAACGGAATGATGATAATTTCGTTTTTGATGAGCAATATTAGTCTTACAACAATATCCTGTTGATAAATAAGCACTTTTAATTTATTAGTAATTTATTTAAGTAGTCACACAAAGAGGAAGAAATGAACAATCGTGTACAAACATTTATTAACATGCAGATATTGTATGAAACTGAACTTTTTTAATAGGAAAGTGTAGGAGAGCAACAGATTTGAGGATTTAAAGGCTTCTGCCTCATGGACCTGTATGTGCTGTGATTTTCTTTTAAAAAGAAATAAAAACAAGACTTGATGTGGTTGTTTGGCTCACAGACATCTGCAAAGATCTGCTGTCCTGTGGATTTATGTGATAATGCTGAGGGTAAAGCTCTGTACTTTTGATTCTTGTGGTTAGTGTTGTATATCACAGTGCTGTTATGATTTCATATTGTTTCTGCATAACTGGACCTTTATGTGGGTTTACAGTGGCTCACTGTATGTGTATATATATACTTTATAAATAATCTGCTCTGACACTTTGTTTACACATCCTAAAAATGTGGAGCATTTGAAAAATAAGAGCAGTACGCTGGTATATACAGCATGCTGCCAACACGACTCTGAAGTCTTTTCTTTATGGAAGACTTATTACATCTTCCTCCTGGAGAGTCTTCTTCACTCAGTTGTGATGAAGGCCCTGTTCTGTTCTTTTATCTCTGATTGGCCCAAACTGTTGATGTGGCCTGTTCCTGCTCTCTGTTTTTGATGGATCTGATTGGTGTTTTCAGTCCAAGGCTGCAGTTTCACTTAAAACTGCTTTTTTTCCTTTCTTTGTTTTTGATAGAATCATCCAATTTGGTCCCTGGCAAAAGTGGAGGATACTTATTAAAGAGCTCCAGCTTCTCCAGCTTGAATACAAACAAAATTGAGAATCTGCACTTTAAGTTCATACTTACTGTAAAACTATGACCTAAATATATTTTTGCTCATCGGCTAAAGTGTTTAAAACTGCTTCACTGCCTAAAAATATATGAATTGAACTCAATTTTCTTCACTAACTCATAAAATCCTCTAACAGGTGTAAAGTATTCAGATCTTTCAAGTATCAAATATGCACCTTAGAAATACTCCATTACTGTCGTACACTTAGAGTATTACTTTATAATATTGTTATACACTTGTATTTTATTATGTTGGGCACATTAAGCTCTAAGTTGATAATGTCAATAACTACATGCAGTCCATGTCAGTGCATCTAATAACAGTTTAAAATCAGAACTTCAACTCTGATCAGAGAGTTTCCACAGTGTACTTTAAATATTTCTACAGCAGCTCTGAGAACTACTTCTAGCAACAGTTTCCTGAAGCTTCCTCTAAATTCCTGATCCTGGTCACCACCTTTATGCAGGCCTGTTGTGACCTTATCACTGTCATCAGTTTGTGCTTAAGTCATGTGGGAAGTGAAGAGTGAAAAAAAATTATTTGAACAGCAGTTGTTGCAGCTTCCAGGCAGCAGGATTTATTAGTGCAAACAAAATGAAGGATGTCTTCCATCCTTCTTTTCCAGTGAGCTGCTGTCACTGATGACAGACTACCTAAATCAAAGTGTGAACCAACTGCTGCAAGGTGCCAGCAGCAGCATCACAGTGCAAAGTAGTTACACTGCATAATCTACAGCGGCACAACACAAGTCAAATTTAAGCACCTTAGGTAGTGATTTCCCTGCTTAACATAACTGCTTAACACTTCAGTTTAATGATATATAATACAATGTAACATTAACTAAAGGAACTGCATCTTGTAACTCTTCAGCAACCTTCACAATGTTGCCACCTAAAAATATTTTCTGCCTGGTATGTTCCTTCTTAAGTTGAGCTTTGGAACCAGTTGCATAAAATCCTGCTTTACTATCATAACCACATCAGTAATTTCTATACACTATTGGTCTTCCTGTCATATAGAGTCTAAGTAGTGAGTGCTCCAGCAATGCTCAGTAGAGTCATAAAAATGTATACTGTATTATCGTGGACAATATGACATGGCACTAGGGGTGTGTGATAGGCTACTGACAAAAAATATCAATATTTTCTGTAATTTTGTAAGTAACGATAATAAACGATATTTTGCATTATTTAAAAATGTGTTTGTAAAATAAGTGCAAGCTAGTAAAATATAAGACTTAAATCAGTGTCTTCAACATGTTAACTTTTATATTTATTTTATTTAACCTTTATTTAACCAGGAAAAACACACTGAGATTAAAATCTCTTTTTCAACAGTGTCCCGGGCACGACAAATGTAAATAGAAAACCTTTGGTGAGTTTTTCAAAAGCAGTCGCTCAGTATGGAAGACTTGATAGAATGGGGAAAAAAATCAAAAAGAGGCTGTCGTGGGGGATTCCCCCTACATTATAGCAAAAAAAATAAAAAAAATCACAGAAAATACACATCTTCATCTGATCAGAAACCCGCTTTTTGGCAGACTGCTTCAGCGTATTATCTGAGGCTCCAAACAGGTGCGCTTTGACAATGTTGCTAGGTTATGACGCAGTGATTGTAACATACATAGACATATATACAGGGGTTGGACAATGAAACTGAAACACCTTCATTTTAGTGTGGGAGGTTTCATGGCTAAATTGGACCAGCCTGGTGGCCAATCTTCATTAATTGCACATTGCACCAGCACGTCTTGCTGGTGCATCTGTGACCAAGACAGCAAGTCTTTGTGGTGTATCAAGAGCCACGGTATCCAGGGTAATGTCAGCAGGTTCAATGGTGCAGGTTCATATCGCTGACATTCATTTCCACGCCTCCACTGCTCTCTGTGTGTCTGTGTGTGTTGTGCTCGCTGAGAATTTCAGCTGTTATTTCTGTCTTTACTTCAGCTGTAGCTACCAGAACTGGTTGGCTAGCAAGCGCGGCCCATTAGCACTAGCGATGGTTCGGTACGGGAAGGCCCGCCCTCCCCCCCAGGACCGAGGGGCTCCGTCAAAATATTTTTTATACTTTAATCCCTTATTAGTGACTAAATATAGACCTGCAGTAGAAACGTATTTTCGACAATGCTTGTGAATACAAAGCATTACAACATTACTCACACATGCGCCATGGCTCCCACAGCCACTAGTTTTTCAAAAACACTCATAGCAGGCAGCGGTTTGAACTGCGCAAGCGCAAAGAGATGAGGCTGTGACGGTGAGCTCAAGTAGTGCAGAAGGAAACGTTTTTCCAGCGTCCAAAACAGCAGCTTTTTCTTTTAGTAACCACCATTAAATCTGTGAAACAGCTGGAGGTCCTTCATCAAGCACCTGATCAGCAAGTGTTAAGGTGAAGAAAAGAGAACTTTGTAGCTGCTCCATCCACCGCTGTTTGTTCTCAGGCGAAAAACTGCAGTACGGAAGTTAAAATAT
>CM024212.1:6533792-6671256 GCA_013435755.1 Amphilophus citrinellus
ATCAGGCCGGCGTTACCGCTGCCTGAGGACTAAGACTGAAAGGTTGAAGAAGAGTTTTTACCCACAAGCCATCCGTTTGCTCAACTCTGAGCCCTAACTGGACTATTATTGCACAATGTAAATATTATAATCTATAATTCCATGTAAAAGTGTGTATAGTGTATAGTATATAGAGTATAGTGTATAGTGTGAATTACTGATTTTATTTTTATTCTTCTTATTTATATGTGTGTGTATATATGGCTGCAGGTACAAAATACATTTCACTGTGCATTGTACTGTGTATAACTGTGCATGTGACAAATAAACACTATCTTATCTTATCTCATTTTTGTTCAGTTAGCTTGTGTTTGGTTTCAGTTTTTTATTGAAGGGGGTGTGGTTCCTGGTTTATTTGTTTGCATGTCACTAATGCATGAACTTTTTCCAGCTTCCTGGTGTGCCTGCGGCATGTGACTCACAGCCAAAGCTGAGAGCTGTGAGCACCACTTCCTTGTACACTTTCAACTTTGTGTTCAGGCATATGTAGTGATGGCTGGAAACTTTGTTGTAACTGGATGGTTAAAAAGGTCCAGTTAAAACACGGTTTAGTGTTACTAGATGTGCAAATTCAATTAAATATTAATAAGAATTTAATGCAGGTCTGAAAAAAAAAATTATTTACAGGAGCTGAAATTGTGTTTATTGCTTCCAGCTGTTTATTGGAGTCTTTCCTTTCCAGTGTGACAGAGTTGGGCCCATTTTCAGACGTGTTGCACCAGCTGTAAGTTCATCATTCCCAACACAGGTACAGGATTGTTCAGGACATAAACTTAAATCACAGTCTGAACAGTTCCACATCTCCAAAACTCACAGTTTTACACATTAATCACGAGTCACACCTGAACACGAGCACTCAAAACAAAACAAAACAAACAAAAACAAAACAAAAACATTTGTTTTCTTGTTTAAATTCAAACTCAGTATTTTGTGTGCATGGTCCGTAAACATTTTACTGTACAGAAAGAAAGAAATGTTCAGTGTTTGTAAAATCACATTTTGACCCAGCAGATTTAGGATAAGAAATTTTCCAGTAAAATCCACTGTGGCATGTCTCCTCCTGGGAATTTTAAAGGTGCACATCATCCAGAATACTAAAAAAGACCCTCTGGTGACATCTTTGCTGGGGGAGCAAATCCAGGACTTGCCTAAAGCTCGAGTCACATGTGGTGTCTCAGTAACACATGCCTATATATATATATAAAATCTGTCTTTGAGGCAGAACAAAACACCAGAACAAGAAAAAAATATCCATGTTACATACCGTAGTGTTACTGTTGGATTGGAATTGCAAAAATTCCAGGTTTTATTTCTGGGAATTAACTGTTGCTTAAAGTCAAACAAAGTTGGCTTCAGGGCTTTCTCACGTACAGCTCACTGTAATGGTTTCAGTTTCTTTTCTGCTGAAGTTGTAGTCAAATGGAAACTGAAAATACTGTGAAAGACAGAAGCGTTCTGTAGAGCTCCAGGATGCACTCTGACCCCAGGATCAGGGTGAATGCAAACATACAGTCTTTAGTAACTGCAAGCAGCAGCCTCATTCATACAGCAGCTGTGGGATCTTGATCACAGGTGCACAGCTGAGGGTGCGACTCCGCTCTCTTATACAGGAATGAAGGAGAGTCTCTAATTTTTATGGTAGTTTCATGTTAATGGTGTGAGACCGAATATCAACCAAAAACCCAGAAAAGGCACATCAAACTTATTTGTGTCGTGGTCCTGGGCCGTGTGCCCAGCGTTTTGTGTTTAGTTCTGTTTTCACTGAGTTTTATTTCCTGGTTTGTGTTGGTTTTCATTGTTCATCTTAGTTCTGGCTTTGTTATCAGTTGTGGTTTTCTAGTTCCCTTTGGCCTTGTCTCCCCTCCTCTGTGTTCCGGTGCTCCGTGTTAAGTCTGCGTGTACCTTGTTAGGTTACTTCCTGTTTTATTTTGACAGTCCTGTGTTCTCTGTACTTTGTGTTTAGTTTTGCTTCCCCTGTGCTATTAATCTCATTTGTTCCATCTGTTGTGCCCTAATTACCTGATGTATATTTAAGCCCTCAGTTTTCTTCTGTTCGTTGTTGTGTTGTCGTCTATGATCCTGTTATTGTGTGTCACTTTGCTGGTTTGTTGTATTTAGTCCTGGCACCTGTCATTTCCAGTACAGCTCTGTTCTTTGGTCGTTCCTCTCTAAACACCCTTTCAGTTCAGTTTGTGTGTCCTGCATTTTGGGGTCCACCTGCTCCAGCCGCACAGCGCACTGTGACAGGAACATATTTGCATAACAGTTTGTATGTCACTGAGTGAAGTAAGCAAAACATGACTCTTGGTGGAGAAAACCTTGCTGGCAAACGCAGCAGTGAGATGTTTTTTTGTTGGTCACTGAGGTGCACGCTACTGCCCACAGTGCTGTAATAAAGGCTTCTGAGGGTGGACTGATGTGGACTGTGGGAGGAATCCCACACAGACACGGGGAGAACACGCAAACTCCACACAGAGAGGCCACATGGTGGATTCAAACCCAGGACCTTCTTGCTTCTTACCGTGCTGCCCGCTTTCATTTAATAATTATTATTGCAAGTGCAAAGATTCCCTAAACTGTTAATATTCCTCAGT
The DNA here is from genome assembly GCA_013435755.1 of Amphilophus citrinellus. Classification (NCBI taxonomy): domain Eukaryota; kingdom Metazoa; phylum Chordata; class Actinopteri; order Cichliformes; family Cichlidae; genus Amphilophus; species Amphilophus citrinellus. The sequence goes on from CM024212.1 coordinate 6,536,426, forward strand.
TTAGTCATGTTGTGATCATCACTCAGGTAGTGTTTGGACTTGTTTTTTTATGGATGTGTGGTTTCCGTTCTTTGTTTTGTGAGGTCACTCACGTATGAAAAATTTCCAGCTTCCTGGAACTTACCTGTCCTGCTTCCAGAGGAGGAGTCTTTCATTCAGAGGTGCAGCTCTCATGTTTCAGTCTTTCATTTTCCCACACAGAGTGCAGAGGCTTCTTCTTCTTCAGGGTTTAATTAAACTGTAAGTTTCACTTTGTTTCTTATTTTAATTATTTAGTGCATGCTATTTAATGCTTGTTTCATATCCTGATTGTTTTGACAGAGAAAATAATTTAATATAAGACTTTGCATTTGCGGCCATGACAGCGATGTTTGATGACTTAATCACAGCTTTATTACACAAAAGCACAAAGTTCAGAAGCAAAGCTTACATAAATATGCAAGTTCAAAAGCTGCTGCTGAATTAGCCGCATCAAGACTTAAAAACAGGTCATTAAATCTGTCAGAACAGCTGTTTCTGTGAATTTCAGCCAACTACTTTCTACCACCTTTCTGTTGATTATCAGCCAACAACACTGCAATATTGTAACAAGAAAAGACGGCACAAAGGTGAACAGAGGCCAAATTTACACGTGAGTCATCCAGCTTGTTGGCTGTAAACTAAATATCACACCCTGGTGGTACTGCAAGTTACACCAACTTCCATTTCCATGTCCACGTCACACCTATGAAAAGAAAAGTGTGAAATGGAAATGATGGATAGACGGCTCTATTACACGCTTTGCCATGAAACTGGGTTGGGAGATCTGGGGATGTGCCTCTGGACTGGCACACCATGGTGGTGACAGACAAACTGTGACATCCACATGATTTCCCAGAGTGAACGGGTGGCTGTGTTATACAGTTTGCTGGGATATTCTGCACCATGCTGCAGAAGCTTCAGCCTGTCTGCTTTGTGCTGATACATTTGCTAATGTTTCATGATGTTAGATGCATTTTATTCTGTTTCATTCTTTTTTAATGTATTAGGTCTAATAATTGGTGGTGCTGTACCAGCAGCATGTGTTCTTTCTAAATGAAAAATGAAGTATTAACACTACTTAAAAAAAAAATATTAATAAGACACCTGGGTATCCCTCTCTGGTGTTTTATGCTACAGTAAAGCTGGGGAAGGCTGTAAAGCCGGGCTGATGGATTCACCGACCGAAGCAGCTCCTTCAGCAGGTAGGAGATCAGCAGGATGTTTGACAAGATATTAGTAAAACAAATAAACATTAAAGCACAAACAGGATTTTTCCAGATATAATATTACAGCCCTCTGCACTCACTGTACAGAAATATCAAACAGTAGATTATTTCATACACCTTATTACTGTCATTATATCCAGTATGTTTTTGGCAAAATTTAAATAATTTTTCTACTCAGATCATTTCCAACACACAGCAAACACTAAAATGGAAACTCAAGATTCTTTTATTGTCACTGAGTAAAAAAAATGCACCACAAATTTCTGCACACTACCTGGATATGTAACCTGGTATAAACAGATGAACACATTTATTTATAAAAACAAACAAACATACACACACAGTTCCAGATGTTCACATATGCATGATTTCACTGCAATTAATTATTTCAGCACAACATGTATAATATGGTTGCCAAATTATTTAAATGATTTTTACCTGCTGACTTTCTGTTCTCAGAAAGAATTGGGAAACACTTCCTGTTGTTATTTATTGTTTAGCCACAAACTACATCAGTTAAAAACTGGTCCTGGTGCAGTGTTCACTTTGATAAACTCCTGTAACACTGACGTAGTTCATCTGTTAAAAATAGTGATGAACATGAGCAGCATAAAAGTTTGTTCTAACCTTAGAACAAACTTTCTTGTTGTCTTTGAAAGCGGACAGCCTTTGCTGACTGCGTGGGGTACTACTTTGGAGGTTTGAATGGGCTACTTGTATTGAATTAACTATTAAATCTATGTTGGCTGAAGTGATCTAATTAGTCTGATTTGTTTCCAAACTTCTTATTTCAGAAACACTCAACTATTTTTTTTAAAGAAAAAACCGAAATCTTCATTTCAGTTTATTTCACTTCTTTCCACAGAGGTTGCCAAAATGCGGACAGAGTTTGTAGAAAGGGTGAATGAAGAAATCCTTAAACAGCTCCTTGATGCCCTTGTACTGGACAAAGTTTTGAATGAATTGGAGAAAGAGTGGATACTGCAGGACAACCCAACCAGAGCAGATAAAGCACGCTACTTAATTGACACTGTGAAGGGAAAAGGAGACAAAGCCTGCACAAAAATGATGCGTCGTCTTCAAACCATAGATCCTACACTTTCCTGTCAGCTGGGTTTGCCCTCCGGGCCATCTGCTCAGTTAGGTAAGAACAAATATTTCTGTAATGATGACATCATTGCATAGTTTCCTTGAGCTGCGAGAGGATAATTGTATTATTGTAAGTGCAAGACTTGTCTTTTGTCTGGTCCACTCTTGAGTTTGCCTCTTTGACTTTTAGGTGTGTGTACACTGAGGTTTACTCTGATGAACAAAAAGGTTGTTTCCCTTCGTCTTTGGGTTGGGGAATGGATCCTGACTGTTGCTTGCACTCACACACCAACAGTGGACCTGATCTTCTTGGAATCCTTTACTGGTGTGCTGGATCATGCCCCAGTTGGGGACTTCATTGTCCTGTTAGAGGACTTCTGTGCTCATGCAGTGACAGTGAGACCTGATGGGGTGTGCCTGAAAGGAAAGGCCTGTCCAATCTGCCTGTCAGAGTCGCTGTGATTATCTGTAAGAGACAGAGGGGTGTTCATAAGTGTACTTAACACCAGAACACCCTACATTGCAGGTTGATTTTGTAATTACATCAGCAGACCTGTGACTATATGTCTGATCACCTCATAGAGGTGAATTTGATCAGGTGGCAGGGATGGATGCTGGACAGGTCTGGTGTACCCAAACATACAGCGACCATCTGGCAGACACTCTGGTCTGGGACAGATGCAGACAGGCCAAGAGTCTGGGTCTGGAAGTGGCTGAGGCAAAAGCTTTGATGTGGGTGAGGCCATGAAGCAAGACTTTTGGTCAGCCTTGAAGAAATGCTGAAAAACCATCATTTAACTAAGGAGGGGGTTAGCAGTGCTGTGCTTATGCTGTTTACAGTGGGGATGAGGTGACTTCAACTGAGGACATAGTTGGGTGGAAGTTTGCATACTTCATGGATGCTTCTCAGTGCCACTGACATGCCGTCTTGAGGGAATGAAAAAGAAGACTTGGTCATCTCTAAGGCCTGGACTTAAGTAAAATTTATGTCTGTCTTGAATCTATGTTCTAGGTACATTACAACAACTGCAAACCTTTCTGAAACCCTATGTTGTAACTTAAGCCATAACTTATGTGCACCTCCCTAGAAATGTAACTACACACTGTGTTGATGCAGCCAGCAACTACTGTGACTGGCCCATAACTATCATTTACTTCTATTTATTTTCGAGTGCCTTTTGCACTTTTGCACAGTACAGTATATATGCTGGCAATGGTATGGGCCCTGTACAAATGCTATATAATAGCCTCTACATAGATTCAACACAGAAGTATAACTCATGTGGTGTCAATGGAGATATAATAGAGAAATTGCATCTGGGAATGCTTTGGTGTCCCTCAAAACAGCTTGAACAGGTGGTGGTGGAATGTCTGAACATCTCTGATTAGTCTGGCCCCATAACTTGGACCCAGATTAGTGGTACAAAATAAATGGATACATGGACAACAAAAGGCAAATCTGACATTGAATAAACCAGGGGTTCTCAAATCCAGGCCTCGTGGCCCGGTGTCCTTCAGGTTTTAGATGTGTCTCTGCTTCAACACACCTGAGTCAAATATAGAAGTCGTTAGCAGGACTCTGGAGAACTTGACTGCATACTGAGGAGGTAATTCAGCCATTTGATTCAGGTGTGTTTGATCAGGGACACATCTAAAACCTGCAGGACACTGGGCCACGAGGCCTGGATTTGAGAACCACTGGAATAAACCAACCAGAACAGCCATGAAATCTTATATCTCTATGTGTCCATTTTTTTCTTCTGTTATCAGCATGTGATATGTGTCAACAAGAACTTAAATCTGCTCTGAAGAAGAAGTTGCAGTGTGTGTTTGAGGGGATCGCTAAAGCAGGAAACCCAACCCTTCTGAATCAGATCTACACAGAGCTCTACATCACAGAGGGAGGGACTGCAGAGGTCAATGATGAACATGAGGTCAGACAGATTGAAACAGCATCCAGGAAACCAGACAGACCAGAAACAACAATCAGACAAGAAGACATCTTTAAAGGCTCACCTGGAAGAGATGAACCAATCAGAACAGTGCTGACAATGGGAGGGGCTGGCTTTGGAAAAACAGTCTTAACACAGAAGTTCACTCTGGACTGGGCTGAAGACAAAGCCAACCAGGACATCCAGTTCATGTTTCCATTCACTTTCAGAGAGCTGAATGTGCTGAAAGATGAAAAGTTCAGCTTGGTGGAACTTGTTCATCACTTCTTTACTGAAACCAAAGAAGCAGGAATCTGCAGCTTTGAAGACTTCCAGGTTGTGTTCATCTTTGATGGTCTGGATGAGTGTCGACTTCCTCTGGACTTCCACAAAACTACAATCCTGACTGACCCTAGAAAGTCCACCTCAGTGGATGTGTTGCTGACAAACCTCATCAGGGGAAAGCTGCTTCCCTCTGCTCACCTCTGGATAACCACACGAGCTGCAGCAGCCAATCAGATCCCTCCTAACTGTGTTGACATGGTGACAGAGGTCAGAGGGTTCACTGACTCACAGAAGGAGGAGTACTTCAGGAAGAGATTCAGGGATAAGAAGCAGGCCAGCAGGATCATCTCCCACATCAAGACATCACGAAGCCTCCACATCATGTGCCACATCCCAGTCTTCTGCTGGATCACTGCTACAGTTCTTGATGACATGCTGAAAACCACAAAAGTGGGAAAGCTGCCCAAGACCCTGACTGAGATGTACATCCACTTCCTGGTCGTTCAGGCCAAAGTGAAGATGGTCAAGTATGATGGAGGAGCTGAGACAGATCCACACTGGAGTCCAGAGAGCAGGAAGATGATTGAGTCTCTGGGAAAACTGGCTTTGGATCAGCTGCAGAAAGGAAACCTGATCTTCTATGAATCAGACCTGACAGAGTGTGGCATCGATATCAGAGCAGCCTCAGTGTACTCAGGAGTGTTCACACAGATCTTTAAAGAGGAGAGAGGGCTGTACCAGGACAAGGTGTTCTGCTTCATCCATCTGAGTGTTCAGGAGTTTCTGGCTGCTCTTCATGTCCATCTGACCTTCATCAACTCTGGAGTCAATCTGCTGGAAGAACAACAAACAACCTCCCAGACAGAGAAACACCTCTACCAGAGTGCTGTGAACAAGGCCTTACAGAGTCCAAATGGACACCTGGACTTGTTCCTCCGCTTCCTCCTGGGTCTTTCACTGCAGACCAATCAGACTGTCCTACGAGGTCTTCTGACACAGACAGGAAGTAGCTCACAGACCAATCAGGAAACAGTCCAGTACATCAAGGAGAAGCTCGATGAGAATCTTTCTGCAGAGAAAAGCATCAACCTGTTCCACTGTCTGAATGAACTGAATGATCGTTCTCTAGTGGAGGAGATCCAACAGTCCCTGAGATCAGGAAGTCTCTCAACAGATAAAATGTCTCCTGCTCAGTGGTCAGCTCTGGTCTTCATCTTACTGTCATCAGAAGAAGATCTGGATGTGTTTGACCTGAAGAAATACTCTGCTTCAGAGGAGGCTCTGCTGAGGCTGCTGCCAGTGGTCAAAGCCTCCAACAAAGCTCTGTGAGTTATCTTTTAAATACATCGCCATCTTTATAAATTGATTAAAATGTTCACACTTGACATTACTGTGTTTTCAGAATGAGTGGTTGTAACCTCTCAGAGAGAAGCTGTCAAGATCTCTCCACAGTTCTTAGCTCCAAGTCCTCTTTTTTAAAAGAGCTGGACCTGAGTAACAATGACCTGAGGGATTCAGGTCCTGTGAAGCTCCTGTCTTTGGGACTGAAGTGTCTGGAATGTCTCAATACTCTAAGGTAAGAATTAGCTAGCTTGTTTAAATAAGAGGTATTTACTTTTAATTATTCAACAATTTCTACTCATCTGAACTTTGTGTTTTTCTTTGAAAATAAAATTGTGTTTTACCAGGGAAAGTTTCTACTTATTCCAAGTGGTGCACTGTCCATGATTTGTACTAGTAACTTCTGTGGGTTTTAAAAATGCTGCCTTCTTCCTTATTTGATTGCACATTCAAATTTCAATTTTTTCAGACCTAATAGACACTGTTATACAAAATTGCATAGAGAGGTAATTGATCTACAGTTGGGGGAATAATTATTTGATCCCCTGCTAAACTTGTTAAAACTTGTTCGTTGATCTATTACAGTGCAGTGTATTACCAGTTGTGTTTTATGTGATTGTAATCCCAGCTGCCTTCAGATCATCAACAAGCTCTTCCTGTGTAGTTTTAGGCAGATCCACCACCTTTCTTCAGATTGAGTGTGATTGATGGTCATTTTATATTTCTTCCATATCTGAATAGTTACACCAACATTTGCGCCTTCTCACCAAAGGTCTTGCTGGTGGTCTTGTAGCCCATTCCAGCCTTTTGTAGTGTTGATTGCACTCAATCAATCAGTCAATTACAATCTGTGGGTTGTAGAGGATCATATATTTATTTCACTCAGTGATATGCAAATCAGTTTATAACTTACACGTAACATGTTTTTCTGGACTGTTTGTTTCTTCGTAAGTGAGCAAACTTCCAAACTCAGCATTGGATCAAATAACACAGGGGAGAGTCTTGAGGAGACTAATGGTGCTTTACAGAAGACATTCTGTTCAATTAGAGGTTTCAGGAAACTGAGTCCTTTGAAAAACTCCACCCTCCAAGCTGATTATCTATTTTAAGCGCTAAAGATACTAGAGCCTCAAATGATCTTGTTTCATCCCGAACTATAAGCTGATTCTTCATTTTTTTCATTTAAGGCCTGATAGACAACCCCCTGTAATGCATTATCCGGACACCAGGTTTCAGCAGCTATAGTATGGAATTCAATTACGAATTTGGTCACAATCTTTGTCCCCTTTTTAAGCCTAAGCAGTCTCCGAGCTGCACTTCCCTTAGACACGGGATGGGCTAAGGTCTTTTTAAACTCACTAAGAAAACCTTCATAAGGATAAGACCAATCTGTCGTGGTAAAGAGGGAGCTGAGTGTTAAAGTGAAGCTGTCAATTTACCGGTTGATCTACATCCCTACTCTCACCTGTGGTCCTGAGCTTTGGGTAATGATTGAAAGAATGAGATTGCAAAAACAAGCAGTGTAAATGAACTTCCTGAACATAACCTCAGACATAACCTGCACATGTGCTTTTGGATCTGCAGTATGAGGAACTTTGTATGCAAAAATATTTTTCTTTATTTCATTTGCTTTTAAATTGTATCTATTTATTAGTTTAAATAGAAATTGATGGATTAGGAAATGTTTGCTGGCAATAGTTTTGGTGATTTCCAATACATTTTGCATTTTACTGTAAAGTTTTATCCATCTAGTTTATATTTACAAAACTTTGATTAACTTTGAGTCTTTATGTTTCAGTTTGTGAAAATACTTAAACATGAAGTTATTTAAAACCATACAAATCAAAAAGTGCAATCTCTTGGTGACACACTGTCATGGTCCTGGACTGTTGGCCCAGCGCTTTACGTTTGTTTTTGTATATATTGTTTTATGTGTTATGTTGTTTTCTTAGGTAAGGTTCCTAGTTTGATTCCTGGCTTGTGTTTTGGTTGTGGGTTATTTTTTGTGGTTGATGTTTACCCTCTATGAGTCAATTTTAGTCCTGGTCTGTATTTCAGCTTCCTGTTTTATTTTGGTATGTTCTGGTCCTTGTGCCTTGGGTTTAGTTTTGCTTCCTGTGTCTCCCTTCCAGCTGTTCCTCACAGGAATTATAACAGAAACACCCATGGACAAAACTAAACAAGAACCTAAAACCCCAGGAAAATAAATATAAAGAAGCAACCCAAGAACTACAAGAATAAGATATTACAAAAACTCTGGAAACTAGACCCAGGTACCATGACAGTTCATACTTGAGTATCTGTCAGTTGTTGTTTTGTGTGTCTGCAGGCTGTCAGGCTGCCTGATCACAGAAGAAGGTTGTAAGTCTCTGGTCTCAGCTTTGAGCTCCAACCCCTCCCATGTGAGAGAGCTGGACCTGAGCTACAACCATCCAGGAGAGGCAGGAGTGAAGCTGCTGGAGCAGCTGAGACTGGAAACTCTCAGGTATGGAGAGGCCTGTTGCAGCCACAGGTGATGTCTAAAGGAGGAAGAAATGCTGTAGGTGTGGATGTGATGGTGTGTGTCTTCCTGTCTGTGTTTGTCATGCACATGAGTGGAGATCAGTTCAGCGTGTTCTACACCCTCTGGCACAATTTAGTGCCAGGTTGCAAACAAGGAGGCCATATCTGGGTGGCTGTAGCTCAGGAGGTAGAGCAGGTCACCTACTGATCGGAAGGTCAGTGGTTTGATTCCTGGCTACTCCAGACTGCATGCCAGTGTATCCTTGGGCAAGATACTTAACCCCAAATTGCTCTCTAATGCAATCAGAAAAGCTTTTAAATATATGCCATACAAACCTAAATGTAGGCCTACGAGGGCAGCCTGGCAGAGTCCTTATAATGGAAACAGGTTTCAGTAATTGACAGGCTCTATTGTAGCTCCGTGTACAACAATGTGTTCTGTATTAAGACAAGCTACATCCCTTCAAGGGAGAAAACAACCTGGAAATACTCGATTGATTACGTCTTATTTGTAAACTGGATTGGATTAGTTAAAAAAATGGATTTGCAGATTTCATGGGAGAAGTCTTATAGTTTCACTGTTTGAGTGTAATAAAACAGTTTTTAAAGTTTAATGTGAATGCAAACAACACCTTCAAACTACACAATCTAAATGTTTTATCACTTTTATGTCTTTGTCTAAATTGACACAAGTGGAGAAATGTCTCACTCTTCTAGCAGGCACATAAATATCAGTAAATCAAATATTCTCCTCCCTATAATTTGTGTCTTAAGAAAGGAACTCCCAGAAATGCAAAAGGGTCAGTCGTAAACATTTGTAGATATCAGCAGTACTTTCTTTTATGTCAAAACCCAGTTTTGCGCTGGCGCAACATGTTCAGAAATCTGTCCCTCAGTATGCACTCTGAACATGACAAGAGAGCATTTATTGCTTTTCTTCACTTATAAATAGAGATCAAAGAGATGGAAATTCATTCTCCTATGAGTGCATGATTTTTTGTGCATGCTGAAAGAGACTGTGCTGCTCTGACCCCCCCTCCTCCTTTCAGGGTGGAGCCTGCTGGAGTCCGATGGCTGATCCCAGGTCTGAGGAAGTGTAAGTGTGTTTTTAATGTGATTGATGAAAACAAAGCAGCACACATTCAACCATCTTCAAACTGTCACATCACTCATTCACATCTCTGATGTCAGGAGTCATCATCAAAGTGTCAATCAATGAACAGATGATGGATCAATAACTGCAGCTGGATTGTGTTTGTTCTCTCCATCAGATTCCTGTCAACTCACAATCGACACAAACACAGTGAACACAAAACTCAAACTGTCTGACAACAACAGGAAGGTGACACATATGAAGAAGGATCAGTCATATCCTGATCATCCAGACAGATTTGATCAGTGTCCTCAGCTGCTGTGTAGAGATGGTCTGACTGGTCGCTGTTACTGGGAGGTCGAGTGGAGAGGAGATGTTTATATATCAGTGAGTTACAGAGAAATCGATAGTAAGAGGCACATAACAGAGTGTGGATTTGGATCAAATGATCAGTCCTGGAGTCTGAGGTGTTCTGATAACGGTTACTCTGTCTGGCACAATAACAGACAAACATCCATCTCCTCCTCCTCCTCCTCCTCCTCCTCTGTCTCTAACAGAGTAGCAGTGTATGTGGACTGTCCTGCTGGCACTCTGTCCTTCTACAGAGTCTCCTCTGACACTCTGATCCACCTCCACACCTTCAACACCACATTCACTGAACCTCTTTATCCTGGATTGAGGTTAAGGTCCAACCCTGGTTCCTCTGTTTCTCTGTGCTGAGTTTAGTAGACAAAATCTCCTCCTGTTAGATGAACTTAAAAAAAAAAAAAAATGTTTCTTCCTCTTCAGTCCTTCTAAGATGGAATTCCAGGATCCAAATATTTTTTGGTCTTTTTCCAGTCAAAACTTGTATGTTTCTCTGGAGCTCAGTTCAGCCTGCTACAGGCTGCCACTGCTCTAAGTCATGTTGCTGAAGAAACTGTTCATTCAGTGTAACATGTTAACTAGTGTTCTGTGTTTTGTCGTGCCTCATTAATGCTCTGATGTTTAAATCACCATAGGTGGTGACCCTAACACTGACCCTAACCCCATATTTTTGATGTGTGTGATTTAAAATGATTGTTTTCTTTGTTCTCTGATGGCCAAGATTTGGGAGAACAATCTAATAAGATATTTAAATTAAATTAGTCATTCTGAGTTCAGGCTGGCACTTATGGTGACTTATGGGCAAAAACCAAAGCAGTGGTGCAGCGCCCCCTGTCGCCAAAGTCAGGCACTGCAGCACCTTTGTACGAAAACATTGTCCCGGGTGCATGATTCAGATTTTTCTGTTTTGGACTTTCTATTGTTTGATCTCTCTGTTTGATTCTTAGTTTATTGTAGTTTTTCAGTTTTGAGCCTTTTATAGTACTTCCTGGTTCGTGCCTTTATTTATCTTCAGGCCTTCTTAGTTTAATTCTCTGAGTTCTGTTCTTGGTTACATTTTATTTCTATTTAATTCCTGTTACCTTGTGTGTCTGTGTCAAGTCTGTGTGTCTGTGTCTTGTTTAGTCACTTACTGTTTAATTTTCTAGTCTTCTTTCTTGTGTGCTGGTATTTATTTGTACTTCCCAGGTTTCTTACTCTGTGGTTAGTTTGTGTTATCCTGTGTTTGTATCTATTGTTGTAGTGCTCGTAGTGCTCCTCTGTTCCATCATGGTAGTGTGTCTCCCTGGTTCATGCTTTCTTGTGACTCAGTTTGATTTTTGGCTTCAGTTTGGCTGACGCCTCTGTTTGTATGTATATATTAATAAATAAAAAATAATAAATTTGCTCTTGAGCTACAGTACATTCTGTTTCAGGGTCCAAACCCTGCCTGCCACACTGCTGCAACACGACAGAAATAGATACATAAATATTCTGGTTGATTCATTTTTCTTGTAACATCTGATACTTGAAGGCTGTCAGTGAAGCAGCACTGTGCTGGTTTCTTCAGCGCTCTCCATAATGCTTGATTAAAGAATGATTATAGGAACTAGTGATGGCCAGTGTGAGAGATATTATTTAATCATGAAATGATGCATTAATGGTTACTTATTAATGGATCTCATCAGAATGAAGTGTATTTTATTCACATCCAGCAGTTGGATGTGAATACAAACATATTATACAAAAGCACAAAGGTCTGAGGGAATGCCTGAAAAGAATAACGTGTTTTCTTTGTCTTTGAGGCATGAAGAATCAGGATATAACACTAATAACACTATAAACACACTGTAACACAGGAACAACTTACAGTGTTATTGTTTGACTGGAATCTTCAGAAATAAAAATTCTACATTTTAATAAAATAAAATATCTTCATGTAACTGTTGTGTTAGATTTGTTGCAGTTTCTGCCTCCTTTGCCACATCACTCTTGAAATCTGCATGTCTAATGACATGTGTTGAAACTTTGCTCCTGCTTTATTAACTGTATTAATTGATCCAACTGTAACTGCAAAGACTCACCAAACTGTTAACATTCACCTTGAAATCCCTAATTTATTCATATTGTGATCATTATATTAATTAGCTTGTGTTTGGACTTCAGTTTTTTTTTATGTATGATGTAGTTTCTGGTCTGAAGAAGGCGCTTCACTGGTATGGTTAATAAGCCACATAGAACAGTTGGAGTACTGGAGGTTGGTGGATATTGTCGACATTAACAACAAGACATCTTATTGTGAAAATCCTGCTATTAGAGGAGGAGTCTTTCATTCACGGGAGGAGCTCACGCGTTTCAGTTTTTCATTTCCCAGTGCAGAGGGCAGAGGCTTCTTCTTCTTCATTGTTTGGATAAACGTAAGTTTTGTTTCTTACTCTAATTATTTCATGCATGTAGTAATAAAACATAGACAAAACAATGCTGCAAACACAAAAGTCAGTAATGTTTGTAGCTGTTCAGCTTTTATTTAAATGGAAAGCTTGGATCACATTTCTTAGTGTAAAGCACTGTGAGTAAGACTAGACAAGCTCCATATAAATGTGAATGCATTACATTTAAAGTTAGATCTAAATTATTGTACGCTATACTATTAAACACACTGTTTGGTCCTCTGTGTCAGCTTTATATCCTGATGACTCCAAGGCAGAAAAAATAATTTTTTCTTTTCAGATTTTGCTTTTGTGAGCAGCACAGTGACATTTGTAAATGTAACTAATGTGAATGCTGAGTCACAGCACAGAGATCTGAATCTTTATTTATATTTCATGTATTTCTTCAGCACAGCAGTTCAACTCAGAAAAATTGTTCAACCACCATTAGATTCACCTTCTTTTGGACGTGTCTGCTTGAACATTTCTCATTTCCAACGTTTATCAAATGCAGTGTATTTCAATGGAGAGAATGGTCAAATCCTCATTCAGCCTCCCCCTCCTGCAGCTCTGCTTCCACATACATTCAGTTACAGACACCATTCAAATTTGGACAGGTGTTTTCCAATTGGAGCATTTAAATTTGGGATTTTCTGATTGGAAGATTACACGTCAGGTGGATCTTCACTGGCGGATCTCTCTTCAGCAGACAGGTGTTTCATATCAGGGCAGCTGGTGTCAGTTGATGAAGCTGAGGGTTAGGCGCCAGCAGCTGTGTGGAGTGGATCATCAAACATTTCAACATAAAGATATTCTAGTTTCCAGCTTTGAACCTTTTGATACCCCATTGTATTATATTCATTCTTCCTACAACTTTCTGCACTATCATTCTCTTTAATTTTTAGGATGTACTTCTATGGAATCACCCGTCACTGCAACCTTTTCTCTTTAGCAATGCCCTGTTTAGGTTTATCATCGGATGCAGATTAAATATTAGCAGACTTCTGCATCTTTGTGTGTGAACTTTCTGTACTTATTTGCAGGAGAATGATTCAGTGTAATTCAGCAGCTTCAACACATTTCCCAAATATTTCAACAATTTCAAAAGTTAACAATTCAACTCAAATTATTCTACTTTCAGCATTCAAACTGCATTTTCTTCAGGAAGTGCATTATCTACTCACACATACATTACACAAAAGCACAAAGGTCTGAAGAAATGTTTAAAAAGGATAACATGTTTTCTCTGTCTTTGAGGCACAAAAATCAGGATATAACACTTTATACACAGTATAACACAGCAACAACTAACAGTGTCATTGTTTGACTGGGATCTTCAGAAATAAAAATTCCTGTTTTTATGTCAGGGAATGAAACCACTCCTTAAAGTCAAACAGGTTGGCAGTTTGGCTTCAGGGCTTGGTGGGATGGCATTATCCGTCTCTTTGGCTTTAAGCCTTAAAAGAGTAGGAAAAGAGAGCTTTCTCTGTTTGCAAGAGCACAAACTTCCAACAGTCTCTGGGCAGTATTTAAGAGAATAGTACAGTATTTTGTTCTTTTTAAATATACTTTAAGAAGTTTGTAGTCCAGTAAAAACAGTGCAAAGTGGAGGCATTTATTTACTGCTTTAGAACCAATTTTTCACATACTTGACATAATTATTTTAATTTATGTGGATATAATACATGTGTTGCACATGTATTTAACTGTTTATTAAAATTTAAATGTTTAGTAATAAATATCAAGTTAAAACTTTTTGAGCTTATTTTGTTTTCCAACAAAAAACTAAAATAAAAAATACTCGGTACACAAAGTCATAATAAAATGAAACAGCTCCACAGAGCGTTGTTATCACGTTGACCTTCAGATTAATCAAACTTGAATAGGTCAGAGGTCAAATGTGACATATTTAAAACGTTTATACGGCACTTTCTATATGTCAGTGATGTTCACCACAATTGTGAGAATGATGGTTCCTAAGTTATCAGGCTTCTTTTTTTTTAAGATCATTAATTTGACCTTGAACACATTGGTGGATATCAGATAAATTGTAATGGACTGTTAACACAACCTCATTCAACACCCTACAAAGTTTGATCAATATTTATTCAAAACTTTTCCAGGTATCATGTTTATAAACACGTGATGGTAATAATGATATCATATAAAGAGGCTGGGCTATTAAGATGGGCAAAGCAGTTCATGTGTAAATGCAAATAAAAGAACTGCACATCCAAATACACATCCCGGAGATAACGGAAGAGCTTTGTGTTGGTGGAAACTATTTTAGTGCCCCGGGCGAGCTGAAAAACATGATGTAACACACCTGCAGAACTCACCTGCTTTAAGCTGTGTCAAAGTTGCTGTGCTGCTGTCTTTGCCTGAGTTGCAGTTGTATTCAAACATACAGTACACGTTCACTGTTAAACCACTGCATTAAGTCTGTTGGCTCATCCTACTTCATATAGAGTAGACAAGAAAAAGTCATTTTTGACTGAATTACATTTACTGTAATTAGTAACAAAGTGAACCTGTAACATTCAGTAACAACAATATAATATAATAATGGCAACAAAGACAGCAGGGATCGAAAACCCAAGTAATTTGCTAAGCTTAGATTCTTCAGCGAGTGGTGACGATGTGAGTGAAGGTTCTTCTGCATCAGCTTCTACAGGCCTCTGCAAATATTTTGAATATCTAGGACAGGACAAATAAAGGAGATCTACTGTCTGCACAGTGTAAGCAAAACATGTAGCTGCAGCAGACAGACTCCTTTCTTTATTGCTGCAGCAGCATCCCCTCCAGCAGATGGCACCTACGCAGTCACCTATGTTGCCTATTCCCAGAGCTGGCCCTGTTTACAACGTATCAAATGTAATGTATCAAAAGTAATGTATCAAAATTCCTGCAAAGAAGGAATTAAATGCATTTAATTCTTGTCAAGGATGTCTAGAGACCTTGAAAATGTAACTTGAACTAATGTCAGTATTACAGCTGTGACATTTTGGAATAATTTCTTATCCATAACTAGACTTTGTGAAAACTCTGTGAGCTGACAGTTATTCAGCGTCAAAAGGTTTTGCTGGGAGCAGCATTGGCATTATGGCTGTAGGGGTCCAGGTCCATCTAAAAAGGTCACTGTGCCCCCTCAGCTGAATTCTACTCATATACTACTACAGCTGTGTGTAATTAAGTTATGAAAGACACCCAAACACACACTGCCAATAAGTTATTGCAGCTCAAGCTCAAGTTAATTTTTCAGTTAACAGTAGTTTAGTGCTTTTGCAGTAACCCTGTAAGAGTTTGGAGCGGGATTATCCAGCTCAGACTTTGGGAAGTACCCCTCATGTTTCTGGCATTAAAAGAGGTCATTTATTAGCTTGTGCAGCTACATTAATGGGCACAAGTATGAGGCCCCAAGTCTTAATTTTTGAATTCAGGTGTTTCCAGTCCCATTGCCTCAGGCATATAAAATTGGGTATTATTGCAAAGTGGAAGCTTTAGGAACCACAGCAACGCAGTGAGATCGCGTACAGTTACAGAACCCGTTTGCTGAGTGCTGAGGTGCACAGTGCGTAAAACATTCTGCTGACTCGATAATTTGCAGTATTTAAAACTTCCTCTGACATTAACATCAGCACTATAACCGTTCACTGGGAGATTTCCTGTGGGTGTAAAGTGTAGGTGCCACAGTATTTCCACATAGTGCAGTTTTAAAACATCGCTTCACTTGAAAATTGCTAAACAAATGGAAATGTGTTGAAGATGTTCTGTGTTTACAGACCACTTTCCTAGTATGAATTCAATGGAGAGGACAGAGGAACCAAAGTACAAATACTTCATTACTGTACTTAAGCAGAATTTTCAGGTATCTGTACTTGCGTATTTATTTTCTGATAACTTTTTACTCCCTACATGTTCACACAAATATCTGGACTTTCTACTCCTTACATTTTAAAAACAGGCTCATTACTTTAGGTTTGAGACTTTGGGGAAGCTTTTATTTCATCAAACATCAAACTCAAATGGAGAAATAATAACAAACAAAAGGCAATCCTATTGTGTATCAATCACCAGAGCTCATCACACACAAGGAGATGAAAGAGGCTAAAATATAATTTATGCATCATTTATTCAAGATTATTTATTGTCAACAAAATAATGTTTTGCCTGGGATGAAGCAGTGCAAATAAATTTAAAAAGAATCTAACTAAAATAGAAATATAAGATATGAAAACAGTAATATAGTCAACAGCCAGTTGTGAGTGTGTTGAAGTGCATATGCTGTAGTGTGCAATTATGATTGTGCTATAGCACTATACTCATGAGTTACAATGGGCCAGAATGACTGCAAGTGTCCATAAGCTGTGGTCGTGGTACTGCAGCATCTTGTAGCACTACAGAGGAGGAGCAAGCACAAAGGGCGTAAGGTGTGGCAGATCATTTCAAACATGTTTCTTACAGGTGGACAAATATCAGAAAACACAAACTGTATGCAGTTTGTCACGCAGCATGTCTACTAGCTAAAGGTACAGTTGCTGTAATTCCCAGAATGAGAGCAACATTCACTCAGAGATGGAAGAAGATGGGAGAAAGAAGACAGGAGAGGAATGAGAGAGGTTAGATTTAAAAGTAAGAACTGCTTAGTGACATCTGATAACCTGGACATTTGAAGCTTAGGAGTAATGTCTTCATTTTTAAATCAGATCTTGAATCTGTGTATGATGTGAAGTTATGATTTTATCATATTGTGAAACAACCTGCAAAACAAGCTGAGGTAGGCTAACAAGCATGAACATACTGCAGTTTAGTGCAGGACAGTTTGCTGTACTGTGGTGCATTTACAGCAAAGCTTTGTGCTGGACTGGTGCCCAGCAGCTGTGGTGATCATGGTCAGTGTTACAGGTCACATCAAGGTGTGGAGGCAAAGCCAGAAAAAAAGGTTTGCATTCCCATGTACTAATATTACTTTGATCTTATAGTAATAATATAGTAAAAGGTTCAGTTAGCTTAGCACAGTTAGCTTAGCACAAAAATAGCTGGTAGAAACGTCCTCCATAGAGGTACTTTTGTTTCTTACATTGAGTACATTTCAGAGCCTGTACTTTTTTTTTTACCTTTACTTGAGTAAAGAAGTTGAATCAGTACTTCAGTGTATGTTCTAACACAACTAACTATACTTATACTTAAGTACAGAATGCCTGTACTTTTACCACCTCTGATTCATTGATTCTGCACTAAGAGGAAATATCTCTTGTTTGCCTCCTACTTTCCCTCTTTAGTCAAACACTTTTTTTTTATGACTTTATAACTGGTTACATTTCTCTATGAGTGTATCCAGGTATATTATAATTACTTTATGTGTTGTATCAGTTTATGATGTGATTTAAAGTTGATTGTTTAAATTTGTTGTGTATCTTGTTAAGGTGTATATGTTTATTAATCATAGGACTGACTTCTGTATATTAAATTAATTGTAAATTTTACAGGTCATAAATTTAATGTGAGTATACCTCTCTTCCCAGGCCAAAAAGGGCATCTTCCCACAATGTGTGTTTTATTTTAACTTCAAGCACTATTATTTCACAAATTTGTTTTTGACTTATTTTGATAAGCTGATCAATAATCAATGGCTGCTCAGCTGCACCGGGAAGATTAAATATTTGCATTGCTGGTAAAAAAAATAGAAGCGTTCGTCATCACAACTTAAATTATGTTAATCAAGTATCAAAGTAAGAAAATGGTGCTCATATTGTAATATGTGTGTGGTGTATGTAGAAGCTGATCCACTGGAAAGACTGTTGGATGAGTGTGCGTTTTATAAGGTGAGCCGTCCAGTCAGCCTGTGAGGCGCTGTGGTTAATGGGCTTCCCCTTTTGTTCCATGCTTACTGACATCACTGTTACATTCATGTTACTTTAGCAGGCTAAATCTTTTTGTGCTTGTGATAGCCTAGTTGAAGAAGATGGTGCAAGTTTATAGATCCATCATAAATAAAAAAATGAAGTGGAAAAACTGGAAATAAATGTTGAATTCCCCTGCAGGCCTGTGCAGTTTGTTGTTAAAATCAAACAGTGATGTGTTATTTTATCACTGAATGTTGGTCCCATTAGAAAAAATTAAAAAGCTAAATTTGCTTGAAAATCTAATATATATTTCCCTCTTTTATTAGGAGAGCAGCACAGTTGTTTGCACTGTTGTTTCATCATACAAAGATCCTGTGTTCAAATCCAATATTTGGTGACTGTGGAAAAGAAATCTTCAAAAAGTGTGAGTCTGTGACAGCTGTGCAGTATGAAAAACTTTATATTCAGCAAATTTTCCACAATCATCTACGCTCATTACTTAAACGAACAAACAAACAAAAAAATAGCCCTTTGAAACTGGATGATTGTTTTTGATATGTATATTAAGTATTTAATAAGATGCAAAGATAATATATGAATGAAATCTACAGCTTTGAAGAGTTCCAGCTGAAAATGTCCTCAGGTGTTTTTTTCCTTCTTCTCTAGAGCAAATCCAAAGAAGGCTGTAAGTCAGCAGCTGATGGATTCACCAATCGAAGCAGCTCATTCAGCAGGTGATTTCATAACCCTATCACTGTTATTGCATCTAATAAGATTTTCAGGAAAGTTTGATTAGCTTTGCTAATCAAAGATCATCCAGTGACTGATAACTAGTTCTGCTGTTTTTTTTCTTGATAGTTAAGGAAAATTTAGTAAAATCAGACCTTTGTGTACAGGCTAGTAATGCTATTACTGCCCACTCTGTATCAATCAATTGGCAGTTAAGTCATATTTATGTATGTTTTACTTAAAGAGGACAATGCAAATTAACACAAGCACTTAGGCCCATTATGTATAAATGCTCCAAATCTAGCCATACACACTCATTTTCATCTGCAGTCACAAAAAAAAGGATGGAAAAGCATAACAAGAACAACATACTCCACCACAGGTCACTGTTTCACCGCTAATTAAGAAAGTGAAGGCTGCCAAATTATTCTTTACATGCTCATTTTTTAAATTATGTGCTAATTTTCTGTGCTCAGAGAGAAGTAGAACAACACACATGCAATATAAACCCATGGTTTAGCTAGAACTATGTTAATTAAAAATTGGTTCTACCAAGGTTAGACCTAGGGTCTGACCTGCTGCAAGCCTGACTTTGATAAACTCCTGTAACACCGATCACCGGTGATCCCAAACCAGAGTTTTTGATGGCTCTGTGGGAGGTGGATAATCTTCCCCCTTCTTTCTATGGGGCACTACTATGGAGGCTACTCAGCCTTCTGAACTACAGTAATGAGATCGATACATTATTAAACTTATTATTTCAAGAAGTCAACAAAATTTAATTTAAATAAAGTTTTCAAATTTCTTTTTTCTTTAGAAAAACATGGCATCTTCAATTTCTTTTTACTTCTTTCCTCAGAAATGCTGGTTGCCAAAATGCGGACAGAGTTTGTGAAGAGGGTGACAGCAGGAAATCTTGTGCAGCTGCTTGAAGCCCTTGAAACTGAGAATGTCTTGAATGAACTGGAGAAAGAAGAGATACTGGAGAAGAACCAAACCAGAGCAGATAAGGCACGATGCGTCATTGACTCTGTGAAGAAAAAAGGAGAGGAAGCCTGCAGGTTAATGATCAGTCATCTTGGTACCATAGATCCTACACTTTCCTGTCAGCTTGGATTGTCCTCTGGGCCATCTGCTCAGCTAGGTGAGAAGAAATATTTCTTTAATGATGACATCATTGCACAGTTCACTTGAGCTGACAGAGCATAACGCATTTTTTCTATTGTAAGTGCAATATTTTTCTTGTTTCTGGTCCGCTATTGAGTTGTCCTGTGAGAGGCATGCTGGGGTTTTTCCTGGTTGACAAATAGGTTGCACCAAAGTACAGCGACTACTCCTCCACACTGAAAGAAGCTAGTTGAGGTGGTTTGGGCATCTGACTAGAACATGACATATTTCTAAAATTATGTTACCATTATGACTGTATTGTGGAAGCTGGGGGCAGACTGGGGGTGGGGGGGTGATTACTTATTTTAAAGGGTGTGCTCTATGCCAGGGTACTGGAGGAGTCCATCAGACAGCTATACCTTGGATTTAGGAGGAACTACTGAGTCTTGATCATGAGATTTGGATAGTGATTAAAATAAAAAGACTTCAATACAAGTGTAGATTCCTCCCTCCTCAGCTTGGCCTAATGTGGGATTTATGCTTCTGTGTTAAATCTATATTGTCAGTACATTATAACTGCAAACCACTTGTCACTTAAATAGGCTGTCATGGAGGTTTAAAGACATAAATATAAAACATGATTCATCGTGGGGTGTGCTGGAGAGATTAAATATCTCAGCCAGCTTGGGAACATCTCTGTGTCCTCCCATAAGAGTTGGAGGATTTGGCGATGGGATGTCTTTGCGTAGACTTCCCGCATGACCAAAGCCATAAGTGGCAGAAAATAGATGGATGGATTGAGAAAAATCTGAAAATCTGACAATGAATAAACTAACCACAACAGTCAGAAAATCCTGTGTGTTTTCTTTTTCTTAGCAGCATTTAAAAAATGTCAACCCAAACTCAAATCTGCTCTGAAGAAGAAGTTCCAGTGTGTGTTTGAGGGGATCGCTAAAGCAGGAAACCCAACCCTTCTGAATCAGATCTACACAGAGCTCTACATCACAGAGGGAGGGACTGCAGAGGTCAATGATGAACATGAGGTCAGACAGATTGAAACAGCATCCAGGAAACCAGACAGACCAGAAACAACAATCAGACAAGAAGACATCTTTAAAGGCTCACCTGGAAGAGATGAACCAATCAGAACAGTGCTGACAAAGGGAGTGGCTGGCATTGGGAAAACAGTCTTAACACAGAAGTTCACTCTGGACTGGGCTGAAGACAAAGCCAACCAGGACATCCAGTTCATGTTTCCATTCACTTTCAGAGAGCTGAATGTGCTGAAAGAGAAAAGGTTCAGCTTGGTGGAACTTGTTCATCACTTCTTTACTGAAACCAAAGAAGCAGGAATCTGCAGCTTTGAAGACTTCCAGGTTGTGTTCATCTTTGATGGTCTGGATGAGTGTCGACTTCCTCTGGACTTCCACAACACTGAGATCCTGACTGATGTTACAGAGTCCACCTCAGTGGATGTGCTGCTGACAAACCTTATCAGGGGGAACCTGCTTCCCTCTGCTCTCCTCTGGATAACCACAAGACCTGCAGCAGCCAATCAGGTTCTTCCTAACTGTGTTGATATGGTGACAGGGATCAGAGGTTTCACTGACCCACAGAAGGAGGAGTACTTCAGGAAGAGATTCAGAGATAAGAAAAGAGCCACCATGACAATCTCCTACATCAAGACATCACGAAGCCTCCACATCATGTGCCACATCCCAGTCTTCTGCTGGATCACTGCTACAGTTCTGGAGGATGTGCTGAAAACCAGAAAGAGAGGACAGCTGCCCAAGACCCTGACTGAGATGTACATCCACTTCCTGGTGGTTCAGACTAAAGTGAAGAAGGTCAAGTATGATGGAGGAGCTGAGACAGATCCACACTGGAGTCCAGAGAGCAGGAAGATGATTGAGTCTCTGGGAAAACTGGCTTTTGATCAGCTGCAGAAAGGAAACCTGATCTTCTATGAATCAGACCTGACAGAGTGTGGCATCGATATCAGAGCAGCCTCAGTGTACTCAGGAGTGTTCACACAGATCTTTAAAGAGGAGAGAGGGCTGTACCAGGACAAGGTGTTCTGCTTCATCCATCTGAGTGTTCAGGAGTTTCTGGCTGCTCTTCATGTCCATCTGACCTTCATCAACTCTGGAGTCAATCTGCTGGAAGAACAACAATCAACCTCCCAGACAGAGCAACACCTCTACCAGAGTGCTGTGAACAAGGCCTTACAGAGTCCAAATGGACACCTGGACTTGTTCCTCCGCTTCCTCCTGGGTCTTTCACTGCAGTCCAATCAGACTCTCCTACGAGGCCTAGTGACACACAGAAAATGTAGCTCACGGACCAATCAGGAAGCAGTCCAGTACATCAAGAGGAAGATTGAGGAGAATCCTGGACCAGAGAGACACTTCAATCTGTTCCACTGTCTGAATGAACTGAATGATCGTTCTCTTGTGAAAGAGATCCGCCAGCTACTGAGATCAGGAAGTCTCTCCACAGATGAACTGTCTCCTGCTCAGTGGTCAGCTCTGGTCTTCATCTTACTGTCATCAGATAAAGATCTGGATGTGTTTGACCTGAAGAAATACTCTGCTTCAGAGGAGGCTCTGCTGAGGCTGCTGCCAGTGGTCAAAGCCTCCAAGAAAGCTCTGTGAGTTATCATTATTTAAATAGACTGCCATCTTTACAAATTGATTAAAATGGTCACACTTAACTTTATTTTCATATCACTTTTGAAACACACAATGTGCTTTTTAGTTAAAGATAAGTGTACAGATTCAAACATACAGTCTAATATATGGCCTTAGATTAATTCCTGCAATCACACTTCCATTGAAGCATTACAAGAACAAGTGAATAACAGGCAAAATATTAAGAAAAAGTTCACCTATGAAAGTGAGTTCATCAGTTGTTTAAAACAAGCCACATACAGCTGACCTGATAGGCTGAGAAAGGCGTGACAAAGTTTAGGAGATACATTCACAAAAGTATGATTGCCAATGATTTTAAAATAAGATTATGGAACAGTTAGAAGACCCTGATCAGATGATCGGAAAGAATGACTTCTGGAATACGGTCTCAGATGCAGCCTTTTCACTTAGGCTACATTTACACTGCAGCCTGAAGTGACCCAAATCTGTTTTTTTTGCCCTCATGCGACCTGTATCCGATCTCCAAACAGTCTGAACAACACAGATCAGATTGTTTTCAAATGCAACCCAGGCCACTTGGATATGTGGTCCTAAATCTGATATGTATCTGATCTTTTCAAATGTAACCTGTGTCTGTACAGTCAGGTAATATTCATTCAGACCTTGACACTCAACAAACGTCACTATTCTGCGTCCTGTTACGCAGAAGCGGGAAGGAAAACTAACTTACTTCCGTAAACTCTGAGCGCGCTCGCTACGTGTGATGTTACCGCGTCCTCTACTACGCATGTGGGACACTTTTGTCTGCGGTTCACACACAGATCACATCCAGGTCGCATGTGAATGACCATGCAAAAAAAAAAAAAAAAATTGGATTTCACAAAAAATCAGAACTGGGTCACATCAGGCTGCAGCGTGAACGTAGCCATAGATCTTTATATGTTTTTGCAATGTTTTTTAAATCTTAAAAAAGATAAATATAATGCAAGGTATTAAAGATCTTGTCATTCTGTCTTCAGATTGAGTGTCTGTAACCTCTCAGAGAGAAGCTGTAAAGCTCTGTCCTCAGTTCTCAGCTCCCGATCCTCTAGTCTGAGAGAGCTGGACCTGAGTAACAATGACCTGCAGGATTCAGGAGTGAAGCTTCTGTCTTCTGGATTGAAGAGTCTGCAATGTAAACTCAGTACTCTACGGTAAGAATTCATTAGCTTGTTTAAATTATATGTTTAGTTTTACTTACACAAACCCTTTTTCATCCTTCAAGAATAAAACTGGTTTACCAGGGTGAGTTTCTAGTTTTCCATTTTCATCTACCCAAGACACATCGCAAGCTCCAAAGTTAGTTAGCTTCAGCAATGGAGCCTTATATTAGATAACCTTATAAAAAATTGGAAGTCAGCCTATCAACTGATTTGAATTCTATTTTTAGATTTGCTGTATCATTGGCTTCAAAAAACTTAACATCACTTATACAATCGTCAGTTCTACCCATTCAATAGTGAAATTGAAGTGTCTAAGTCTACTTGAAAAATATGAATTTGTTTTAAAAACTTTGAAAACTCTTTGTGGTTTAGCTCAAAGAGGTTTAGAATACACAGACAGAGACAGAGAGAAACAAAGTGACAAAGATGCAGAAACAGGAAGAGGAGAGGAAAGGGAAGAGTATAAAAGTAAGAGCCTGAGACAAAAGGCCATCATTTATATCTTAAAGATGGTAACTGCCCACTTGCCTTTGACCCCTCCTAATTTACATAAAGTCTCCCTCCCTGAAACTTAAACCCCAAATATTCACCTGTTGGGGCTCTGGCAGGTGTGATAATGAAGGATCTTCTTTTATTAAATCCTCTGCTAATCTATGTTACAAAAACACAGGTGGGTCTGCAGAACTCCACTTTTGGAGCCTACCTGTCATAAGACTTCCTAAAATACAACATAAGGTTATGAAAGTCATGTGAACCAAAGACGTTCCTGTACATGAGTGACAGATATAGCAGGCCTTACCTTTACCCCAGTAACCTTAACATACTCAGTGTTCATTAATTCAGTGTACGAGACTAATATGTTTTTAATACATAATATAAAAATAGTGACAGTAAATATCAATATAAAGGTGATTAAAAAATCCCCAACACTAATGTTAGATTAGTACCCTAACAGTGTCTGTGATGTGTTGTTTTGTGCGTCTACAGACTGTCAGGTTGTCTGATCGCAGAGGAAGGCTGTACTTCTCTGGCCTCAGCTCTGAGATCCAATACCTCTTATCTGAGAGAGCTGGACCTGAGTTATAACCATCCAGGAGGGGCAGGGATGAAGCTGCTGAGGCACCTTAGACTGGAAACTCTCAGGTATGGAGAGGCCTGCTGCAGAAACAGAGAGAGTCTAAAGGAGGAAGGAATGCTGTCAGCCTTTCTAAATTGGCTGTAGGTGTGGATGTGATTGTGTGGGTTTTTTTTTTTTTTTGACTCTCTGCATTAGTCCTGTGCATGATTGGTGATCTGACCAGAGTATGTCACACCCTCTCACTCTCTGACAGCCCTAAATTCAATAAGCAGTAAAGAAAATAAATATTATGGATATTTGTTGTTGCTATTCTTCACTTAGGAGAACAAACATCTCCTACATGTGAATTTTGTTATTGAAAAGAAATATAATGTAACATCCATGTGTGCATGCTGAAAGAGACTGTGCTGCTCTGACCCCCCCCCTTTCAGGGTGGAGCCTGCAGGAGTCCGATGGCTGATCCCAGGTCTGAGGAAGTGTAAGTGTGTTTTTAATGTGATTGATGAAAACAAAGCAGCACACATTCAACCATCTTCAAACTGTCACATCACTCATTCACATCTCTGATGTCAGGAGTCATCATCAAAGTGTCAATCAATGAACAGATGATGGATCAATAACTGCAGCTGGATTGTGTTTGTTCTCTCCATCAGATTCCTGTCAACTCACAATCGACACAAACACAGTGAACACAAAACTCAAACTGACTGACAACAACAGGAAGGTGACACAAATGATGAAGGATCAGTCATATCCTGATCATCCAGACAGATTTGATCAGTGTCCTCAGCTGCTGTGTAGAGATGGTCTGACTGGTCGCTGTTACTGGGAGGTCGAGTGGAGCGGAGACATTGAAATATCAGTGAGTTACAGAAGAATCACCAGGAAAGGCCATGTAACAGAATGTGGGTTTGGCTCAAATGATCAATCCTGGAGTCTGAGGTGTTCTTATATTAATGGATTCTCTGTCTGGCACAATAAGAGACGGACGTCCATCTCCTCTTCCTCCTCCTCCTCCTCCTCCTCCTCCTCTGTCTCTAACAGAGTAGCAGTGTATGTGGACTGTCCTGCTGGCACTCTGTCCTTCTACAGAGTCTCCTCTGACACTCTGATCCACCTCCACACCTTCAACACCACATTCACTGAACCTCTTTATCCTGGATTGAGGTTAAGGTCCAACCCTGCTTCCTCTGTTTCTCTGTGCTGAGTTTAGTATACAAAATCTCCTCCTGTTAGATGAACCATCAAAAAAGTGTTTCTTCCTCTTCAGTCCTTTAAAGATGGAAGCTGCCACTATTCCAGGATCCACATGTTGTTTTTCTGTCTTTTTCCACTCAAAGCTTCACAGTGAATAACAGGATGTTGTGTTTCTCTGAAGCTCAGTTCAGCTCAGATGATTCAGTTCATGTCAGCTGCAGTTAGTTTGCTGTTTACTACTTTGTCTCTGAGGAATGACATCAGAACTTGTATAGTCCTCTGTGTTTAGTCGTGCCTCATTAACGCTCTGCTGTATAAGGAACCATAGGTGGTAACCTGAACACTGAACCCATTTTCTTTTTGATAAACTGTAAATAGTTTTTGATGTGTTTGATTTAGGAAGATTATTTTCTTTGTTCCCTGATGGCAAAGATTTGGAAGATCTATTTTTTTTTAAATTAGTTATTCTGATTGCCCAGGTTTAGGGTTAGAGTTGAGGCTGTCACCTATAACAGTCTGGTACTGTATGTGTAAATACAAATGTGATTAAATTTGTTAATTTACAACAATTGCAGTCATGTAAAAACAGACATGAAACAGCAGTGGCTGCAGGGTGCACCAACAGTGCTGTGGGAAGCAGTGGTGCAGCGCCCCCTATCGCCAAAGTCAGACACCGCAGCACCTCCTGCCAATGGCAAAAAATTGACATCGTCCTGTGGGTGTATGTTTCAGCGTTTTCTGTTTTAGGCTGTCTATTATTTTATGTCTCTGTTTGATTCTTAATTTACTGCAGTTTTGAGCCTTTTATAGTACTTCCTGGTTGGTTTCTTTATTTGACCGCAGGCCTTCTTAGTTTAGTTATCTGAGTTCGGCTCTTGTTACATTTTAGCTGTATTTACTTCCTCTTTCTCTGTTTTACTTCCCTGGTCTCATACTCTGTGGTTAGTGTGTTTCCCCTCATTATCCTGTTTGTATTTGTTGTCGTACTGCTCCTCTGTTCTTTGCCACATTGTCCATCGTGTGTCTCCCTGGTTCATATTTTCTTGTGACTTTGATTTTTAGCTCCAGTTCAGCTGGAGCTATTTTGATGTAGAAGGCCTTTAATAAATCTGCCCTTGAGCTATCTTCCGTCTCAGTCCTGCATTTGGGTCCAAACTCTGCCTGCCACACTGCACAACAAGTCAAAAATAGATAAAAGTATTTTTAAAAAATCTTAAAACGATTTCCGTTATTTATGAAATCATGATAATATTTTTTCCTTCAAATAATGCCAAACATCACGGTCAAATTCCATTATCAGCTAAACTTGTGAGTGAAAGCCACCGCTGGACTTTTGTATCTATATATGAAGGTAACACTTTGTCTAATTACGAGCAGATTAACAAAATCATCGAGCAGTAACTTCACAGTAATCCCTTTGCTGGATATTTGACTCTGTTAGGCAAACTGGCCTTTTGAGACGGGTGAAATATTTAGCATATTTGGATATGCTCTATTCAGGCACTGAACACTGTGCTGCCAAAGTGATTCACGTTCCCATCCAAATGATTGAATTCAGGTGTCGTAATCACTTCCACGGCCACAGGTGTATCAGACCAAGCATCTACCCACGCAGACTGCCTCACAAGCTTTTGTGAAAGGATGGGTCGCTCTCGGGAGCTCAGTGAATTGCCGCTCGGGTCTTAAGGCGACTTTGGTAACTTTACGCAGGACGGAGCTTTTCCTGCTGCCGCCGTTATTTGGAGAAACAGACGCTCAGACGGTGACAGTAAGTAACTCTAAGAATGTGTGTAATCGATATCTGTAATCTAAAGAAGCGCGGAGCAAACTGAAGAAATGAACTAAGGACAGATTTCTCCTTTAATCCAACAGCCTCGGTAACCGCCACCGCTCACACCTTTCAATGACAACTCACGCTGTTTGCTTCAGTAAAATTACATACTTGACCTGATTAGTGTATTCAGTATGGGCTACAAAATCCGTATAATTAATCACAACTTGCTGTAACCCCGTTGTTTTATGCAGCTTTTAAACTAGAACCTGTGAAAATCTCTCTTCATTACAAAGGTTGGAATTCTTAAAAAGGAACATTTAGGGCCAATCTTACTAACGCCTGCAGCAGCGCAAAGCCTTCTTCTGCCATTAAAAAGCACCTGGATTCACTAAAGAGGAACGGTGACTGAAGGTTGTGGGCGGGTATTTTTGGGGCTGGCCTCGTGACAGATACATTTGCGTTTCCATTTCAGGAGGAGAATATTTAAATGAGTCACGCAAATGTGATTTGCAAAGTCTGCTGCACCCAATCTACTGCCATTTACACGAAATTTAATACAAAAATATATCCTGTGCCTGTTGTGAAAGTTGCTACCGGGAGTGTTTATTTTTGGCAGGGGAAATGTCATCAAATGTCATCAAATGTCATCATGCTCGGATGCCTCAAAGCTGTGAGCCCCTGTCCTAAAAATCTTCACTCAGCCCTCATGCTGAGTGTTTAGGGGCAAGTCCCCATTAATGCTCCTCAGTAATGCTGAATTTGTCTGAAGCAGAAGAACTGAGCTCCGCCGTCTTTATCGTAGCAGAACGAGCGACCTCTCTACTGACTCTGTAACGCAGTTCGTTGGTCTGAGCTGCCTCGCTGTTTTCAGAGAGAAACACGTGCGTAAAACCGGAGCTCACACTGGATTATGGTGGTTAACAGTCTGCATCACTCTTCCTCACGCTTCCTCCTCGGGTCTGCTTTTTGAGCCATTAATTTTTGCTGCTCTCGCAGAATGCTGCTTATTACTGAAGTGAGCTGCATCTTTATAACTAAATTATAGCAAACTGTTCGTAGACCACCCTGCGACTGCGCCATCACAGTAATTTGCCCTACTTATTAAATCTGTCGCTTAGCAATAAAATCCATCTTATTTTCTTATATTTCAGTGGCGCTCCTTTCCTCCACCCCTCTTGGATTTCTGTGACTGCAGCTGACCCGAAGTTAAAAAAAAATAGTTATTGATCACCCTGAAGGCTGCAATACAGCAAAACATCACTAATGCCCACTAATTATATACCTTAAACAGACTTTGATTTCTTAATATAGCTCATAATTTGATTTATAGGGTTTATATAAATCTGTTCTTCATGCAGCAACAACTCAACCAAAAGTTTTTATCTAAAATAAATAAATCACGTCTTTTACAAGTATCCTTATGATTCTCCATTATTGTAGCTGCCCAGATGTGCGCCCAGATGTGGTGTCACCTCAGTTGAATGTCACATTAATTTCAGAATGGCAAACTTTTGTTGCAGGGATGTAAACATGAAAAATATTATACATTATAATAATTCCAGTCCTTTTTGGCCAGTTAAAATATCTTTTTACATCTGCTGGGTTAGATTTGTTGAAATTTCTGCTGCCCTCTTTGCCAGATCAGTTTTGAAATCTGCACATCTAAAAATAATGCATGCACTGAAACTCTGCGCCTGCTAATTTAGTCATGTTGTGATCATATTTTCGGTTTGCTTATGTTTGGGCTTTTATTTTTTGGATGTATGATGTGGTTTCTGGTCTGATAAAGATGGTTCATCTGTGCGCTCTGAGGCGACTCTCCACCCCCCAGTCATAAGGACTACTGGAAGTTGATGGATATGGTGCTGCTGCACTGTGACATTTTTTTCCAAGCTATGAAAAGGATAAGTGGAAGAAAATGGTGAGTCTTCGGCACCGGTCCAGGAAGCCTTCTCCAGCTGCTCTGGATGGGCCTTGCACTGTTGGTGTTTGGCCTTGATTGAGTCAATGTCAGTTTTATTTCTATAGCACATTTAAAACCAGATTGTTGACCAAAGTGCTTTACAAGATTAAACTACAAAAATAAGCATGATAAGTCCATAAAATACAATAAAACATAGAACATAAAAACAAAGAAATACAATAAATATGATGCAATAAAAAAATGACCAACAACACACTAAAACAAGAGGCACCACACCTTTGTAGCAGTCTTTGTAGCAGTTCTTTAGCCGGCGCTGGTGTCTTTTGCCAAGCATGAGCTCTTGGTAAAGGAGGCATCTTGGAATGCCATGATACTCCATGCCAATGGCATGTCCCACTCACTGAGGATGGGCTTTGAGCATCAATTTCATGCGAGTTGACTCGGCATGGTTCAGGCCCCCAAGGGTGATGATCCTACCACTGGATTCGTAGTTTGAGAGTGAAGAGCACACAAATGAACATTTTCCAGCTTCCTGATGTGCCTGCAGTACATGACACAGCTACAGAGGACAGCTGGGAGGACCACTTCCTTGTACATCTTCTACTTTGCAAATTCAGAGGAGTGTGTTAGAGGTTATTAATGAGAATTTAATGCAGGTTCGACAAAAATGATTTACAGGAGCTGAAGCTGTGTTTGTTGATTCCAGCTGTTTATTGGAGTCTTTCCTCTCAAATGTGAGAAAGTTGGGCCCATTTTCAGATGTGTTGCAACAACTGAGAGTTCATTATTCCCAACACAGGTAAAGGATTGGTCAGAACATAAAGTTAAATCACAGTCTGTACAATTCCACATCTCCAAAAGTCAGTTTTATACATAAATCACAAGTCGCACCTGAACATGAGCACTCATAGCTCCTGGAACATTTTTATTTTACTGTTAAAACAAACACCCCCCACCACCCTCAAAGATTTCTGTTTTCTTCCTTAAATTCAAACTCAGTATTTGCTGTGCATGGTTCTTTTGAATTATAACGATTCCTTAAAGTATATAACAAGCTGGCCCCTGTAAACATTTTATTGTACAAAAAGTTACTGCAGCTACAGTACATGTGTGTTTCAGAAATCACAAATCCCCCAGCAGATATGGCATGTCTCTTCCTGGGAAATCTAAAGGTCCACATCATCCAGAATACAAAAAATAAAACATTTTTATTAAAAAAAAAAAAAAATCTGGTGGAATCTATCCAAAAAGTTGGGGGAGCAAATCCAGGACTTGCCTAAATCTCAAGTCACATGTGGTGGTTTAGTAACAAATGCTTGAAATCTGACCACAGCACAAAGTTAGACTTTTGGAAACCACCAGTCTGACATTAAATTAATTGGGGGGGGGGCATCCTGCCAGATGTCATCATATTGTGAAAATCCCCCTGTCCTGTCTCCAGAGGAGGAGCCTCTCAGTCACAGGAGCAGCTCACATAGGCTTCAGTCTTTCATTTCCCCGTGTGGAGTGCAGAGTCTTCTGCTTCAGGGTTTGAATAAACTGTAAGTTTACCTTCTTTTTTTTTTTTAACTTTAATTATTTAATGCATTTAATAAAACAAAGGCACAACATTACTTTAATAGAAAATCCAGTAATGTTTGTAGATGTTCAGTTTTTAGCTGTTAAGATTGGATCACTTCTCTTTTAGTCTAAAACACTGTAAAACTAGAGAAGCTGTGTATGAATATGAGTGCATTACATTTAAAGTTAGATCTGTATTACTGTACATTTCAATGGGGAGTTTTCAGCTCCTCATTCAGCCGCCTCCTCTTTGAACTGGAACCGCGTCCACCCACAGACACCATTCAAACTTTAAAATGGCGCCAAGACATTGAACTATTGATCTTATGTTTATCTTTTTAATATTCATAATTTTTCACTATTTTTATAGTTTTAATTTAAGTTTCACACTTTTTTCACCCACTTCAGTTTATTATGGGTGTGTACCGGATCGAATCTTGGCCGTTAGAATGAGACCATCAACTGAGAGAATGAGAGAAATCAAATATTCATCTGAAATTTTTTTTTTTTTTTTTTTGGATCTGTGTGGATCCAAACAGAGGGAGTCTTTTCTAACTAAAGCACAGAGTCACATTATATTTTTAGAGAGGAGTTTGTGTCAAAAGTGACACAAATTTGCTCCTGTGACCACATTTTTGACTATAAAAAAAAATCACACTGTTGTGTAGAACATGTTCTTGTGACCCTAATGGTTCCAAAAGTATTTTAATAGGAGCTACGATCTTGGATTCAGAAGCACTTTTTTGACAGGTGCATTAGAACAAATTTAACAGCTGGGCACTTATTTTCAGTTGGTGAATTTAAATGTGTGGGATCATTCTGATTGGCAGATTACACGTCAGGCTGATTTTCATTGGTGGATTTCTCTTCAACACGTGGTTAAAATCTGGGGAGTTGGTGCCAGTTGATGGTCGGGGTTAGGTACCAGAACCTTTCTGTAGTGGATCGTCAAACATTTCAACATATTTCAACATAATTTTGCATATATTACTTTTTTATTCATGCAGATATAGCACACGCGTAGCATTCATTTCATTGGTTAGTAAAACTGATTTAAATGTTTAGTCATAAATATTAAGTAAAAAGTTTTTCATCAGAAGTTTATTTTGTTTTCCAAAAACAAAGAAAAACCTTATTCAGGAACATTGCACAAGTATTTATATTGTTATGTATTTACACATTATATCCTGTTACTGTAATGTATATAAAGCTGAAATTAAATGGCATTATTATCACTTTGACCTTCAGAACATTCTATTGGTCTTGAAGGAGAGGTCAGAGGTCATACTTTATATGGAACTTTCTATATGTTGTCAGAACACCATGCTCATAATTTCTAACACTGTAAACCCAGATTTTGATTAGACTTAAAAATACATATTGCTTAAAATGACCTAGAATGTGAACATTACTTGTTAATATTGAGTACACTGCACTTTTTGATGGTCTCTTATTGTAATTATGTGTTTGAGTTCAAACAATATCATCAGGTTTTGCACCTGCTAAAAATCTGGTTTATACCGGTTTTAACAGGCTGGATTAATACATAGCAGCACGGTGGCGTAGTGGTTAGCACTGCTACCCACAGCGAGAATGACATGTAGAAGGTCTGGGTTCATTTCCACCTTGGCCCGGGCCTCTCGCTGTGTGGAGTTTGAAAGAGTACATATTTGGTATTTTTGTTTTCTGTTCACCCTCTGGTTCTCTACTTGTACAGGTTTTTTTATTTTTTTTATTTTTTTTATTGTTCCATGGACAAATGTTATTTGTAAATGCTAATGTACCAGTGATCAGCAGGGCTGAGTTTTATCATGTTTGTTTATTTACCAAATTTAAACAGAGACAGTTCAACACTGTAAGAAATATTTCTGTTCCTGAGCAGCATGGTGGTGTGGTGGTTAGCACTGTAATCTGGGTTTGATTCCGCCTTGGCCCGGGCTCTTGCTGTGCGGAGTTCTCCCCGTGTCTGTGTGGGTTTCCTCCCATAATCTGAAAACATGCTGGGATTAGGTTAATTATAAAAGATAAGTTTGGTCAGTTAGAACATACAATTTAGTTCAATTGGTAATGGAGTGGCGCTTACTTAACAAGCTGAGTTAAATAAATGGGTGGTGAATGATTGCTTAAACTAAGTATCTTCAGTTATTGAAACTCTATTAGTACATTCAACTTAGATCTTCCATTCCAAAAGAGCCTCAAGTACACTGAACATAGTCCACTGCACTTATTCAACTGTTTCATTACTTAAAAAATTTAAGGCAACGAGTTCACTTTTTTTTTTTTTTTTTTAAGTAGATTCAACTTATCCGGGTTTACAGTGAAGTCTTTTTGCCTGTTTTGACCAATAAAGCATAAAGTTGACCTTGAAGACCTCGGTGGATGTATGCCAAATTCTAATGGACTGTTAACATGACTCCACTCTGCACCACTACAAACTTTTATCAGAATTCATTCAAAACCTTTTGAGCTGTTGTGTTTACGGATAGAACGACACGCAAACACTACCAAAAACATAACCTCCATGGCAGAGGTAATAATGAAAGATATATCAGAGAGTGGGTGCGCCCTGAAGACGGGCAACCGTTATCGGTTATTAATGTGGTTTCTCTGTTCTTTCCTTTCTTGTGCAAATAAACTGATTCATTTAGAAAGGCGTGTTACATGTATACACACACCCTCTAACCGAAGCCCTTTATCTTCTTGTAAATGTCTCTCTACAACGTGTACCTGCCAGGTCCTGGCACACTACTTGGTGATGCCAAGATGCATCATACCATCTCTTCCAAAGTGAGACTTACAGACAAAATTACTGCAAAGAAGGAATTCAGTGCATTTGTATTTGCTTTAGTTTACTTCTTTGTTGCTGTTGTTTTAACCAATGACATCTATTATGGTTTGTCTTTTCACAGCGATGCTCTAACATTCTTAAAGTGGAAGTGAAACACTACATGTATAAAGGCTAATTTACCCTGCTCTAATAAACGGTCAGTCTGGGAAGCTGAGGTGACAGTTTGATTTGTTTTGGCACGTATAAATAAAACTGAATTAAATTGAAGAAATACGTTTTTAAAGTTAAAGGTTTTAGAGCATGTGTAGCGTCAGCTTGTGCCAGTGCATCACTGGGATGGTCGATTTTGTACATGACGTCAGCAGCATCAGCATTATGGCTGTGGGGGTCCAGGTCCGTCCAAAGAGGTCACTGTGCCCCCTCAGCTGGATTCTACTGATACACTTCTACAGCTGTGTTTAAGTTATGAAACACACCCAAACACACACTGCCAATAAGTTACTGCAGCTCAAGTTAATTATTCAGTTAAGTCAAAGTCAGATTTATTGTCAAATCTGCAATATGTAGAAGACATTCACAGGATTGAAATTCTGTTTCTCTCAGACCCATGGTGCAGCAATAACAAACAGTAAACCTTTCACTAAACATTAGCATAGTAAATAAGAAAAATATGATACTATATATATTTATACTGCTATATTTTTACAATTTAGAAAGTATAAGTATAGAGGTCCTTGCACTGACATCTGAGTAAAGCGACGTAGGACACCCTGATAATGATATGCAGTACAGTGACATGTGCAGTGTATTAAGGCTGATGCTAATATAAACAGTACTGTAAATATAAATGGAAATGTAAATGTAAACAGCAGTTTAGTACTTTTGCAGTAATCCTGTACATCATACCTGAGGAGGAGACTTTAGGCTCAGACTTTAGGGAGTGTACCCCTCATGTCTCTGGCACTAAAAATAGGTCATTCGTCAGCTTTTGCAGCTACATTAATGGGCGCCACACCTCTTAATTTTTGAATCCAAATGTTTTCAGTCACATTGCCTCAGGTGTGTATTTGAAGCACCTCTCCATGGAGTCTGCAACAAGTCAGTCCATTAAATTTCTTCCCTCCTAAATATTCCAGGATCAGCTGTGAGTGGTATTATTGCAAAGTGACAGTTTCAGGAACAACAGCAACTCAGCCAGACCGCTTACAATGACAGAGTAAAGTTGCTGAGTGCTGAGGTGCATAGTGCATAAAAGTTGCCAATGTTCTGCTGATTCTGTAATTTGCAGCCTTCCAAACCTCCTCTGGCTTTAACATCAGGACAATAACCGTGGAGGCTGAGCAGTTCGTTGTAATGTGTAGGTGTCCCACTAATTTTGTGTACAGAGAACATTTTAAAGCATGACCCTACACAAAAATTGCAAAAATGAAATGTGTCGATGTTCTGCGCTCAGTCCACTGTCCCAGTATGTGATGAATACATTGCAGAATAAAATACTCAGTAGTTTTTATTTTCCTGATAAGTTCTTACTTTTACTCTGTACATGTTTTTTTTAATGTCTGTACTTTCTACTGCTTATATTTGCTTTTAGGTTTTAGGCATTTGAGGGAAGTTATTTCACCTGACTGCACACCTTCAAACATCAAACTAATCTGAGCCAAAATGGAGGCAACAATAACACAGAAGAGACTGTTTAAATTCAATTAAATTTTTATTGCTATAGCACCAAATCACAAAACTCAAGAAGACTCAGTGAAAAGCTACTTTACCAGAGGGACCCAAAGATTAATCTACCGGAATAATCCCGTGCTGCTGATACACAGACTTCCCAAATAAACGATCAGTCACAGCGGGAACGACGCTGCTTACTTTGAGCATTACTCGATGCACTGAGATGTCCTGTTATCTCCTCTGAATACTGCGCTCCACCGTGAAAGCCATCAAATACAACATGTTCCGCAACAAAAGTGACCAGCAGAATACTGCAGCATACTGCATATGCTGGCAGGTAGGAGAAAAGTAACACTGCATTAGTGTTCAGTCTGATTTTTGCATTTAATGACAGCGGAACCGGCTCTCCAGGAATTTCAACCCCAAACACAGACACCCCTCTGTGGTATTTTTTAATCAGTGTGTATAACTGCTCCCAAAGGTCTTCGTTTGGTGCTGAATAAAGCCATGCTCCATGTTAACCAGCTTTTATTCGCTCCTTTGTCACACAGCAAATCTTCTTTGCCACACAATTCCACCAACAGATGTCAGTAATACAACACAGGGTAAATTACATACTCCATTATTTACAAAGAAAATGACATTAAATATGAACAAATAAACACCTTCTAGATGCCACAGCTACAGTGTGTGAGAGTGTATTAAAATGCAGGAACCTGGTGACGCTTTTCCTGGCTTTCTTAAGACTGACCATAAATAAATAAGCACATTATTAACATGATTTATTAAGGGTTACATAGATGTCCTATCAACTGTTTTACAAATAATTTATGGACTGCATAATTTTAAAATGCAGTAAAATACCACTCACCACTTTGTGTTTTTCTTTTAAATATAAAATGCGCACTCTGAAAGCAGCACTGCAAAAAAAAACAAAAAAAAACAAAGTGTGCACCTTTGGATTAAAAACATATACATATTACCACACACCTCCGGTATATCTCTACAGTATTTTAAAGGGTAAAACTACCTTTGCAGACAGGTAAGAGACTACCAGCCTGTGATAACGAGTGCCATCTACTTTGCTGTTGTCTGCTGAGGGGGGGGGCAGCGTCAGTGCCAGGCTATTTAGTTTTCTCTCATATTCCATTTCTTTCTTACTTTCCATGAACTGACAAATTTCCTCAGTCAGCTCATCACAACTGTTTGTGATACAGC
Source organism: Amphilophus citrinellus (assembly GCA_013435755.1). Classification (NCBI taxonomy): domain Eukaryota; kingdom Metazoa; phylum Chordata; class Actinopteri; order Cichliformes; family Cichlidae; genus Amphilophus; species Amphilophus citrinellus. The sequence goes on from CM024212.1 coordinate 6,573,433, forward strand.
ACATCGTCACATTCAGAAGGTATTTCATCCAGAAAAGACTGAAACTGCCTCTCATAAAGTTCACTGTCTGTGTTACGGTGCTTATGACACGTTCTGTCTTCAGGACTCTGCTGTGCAGTGTTTCCTGGTGTGTGATGCAGTGATGCACTGTTAGCTCACCTGCGCAGGTTTCCCCTCTGCATCTTCTCCTGCATCTGTCTCACCAATCTGTTCTTTCCCCAAACATCCCAGGCAGGGAAAGGAGACGCAGGGATTTCCCTCTGATGTCAGTAAACAGGTTCTTTGCCTCCCACCTGTTTCCAAAGTCCACTTTCTGTTTGGCCATTTTTGGGGGCCAGGCTAGCTGAAATGTCACTGTAAAAAGTGCTGACTGGTGTTTTTGATCAATGTGTCATTGGCAATGCAGGAAAAGTTAGTGTTGCAGTGATCTTTGAGTGAACTTTGTTGACTTTCAGTGGCCACAGTAACTGCTGGTGCAGCGTGAACAGGTAGCACCACACTTTCAATTTCCCTGGAAGCTGGCTCTTGCCAATCTTTGCCAGTCCATCAATCAGGTTTTTCTGTACCACCCTCTCCATCTGTAAGTCCACATCAGAGCTGTCAGACTGTCTCCTGAGAGTTTGAATATGTGGCTCTGCCAGCAGCGGTCATCCCCAGCTCTTTCCTGGTTGACAGGCTTCAGGACTTTGAGGGCTTCATGAGCTTTGCATGGGGGTGTCTGAAGGATTCTCGTGACATAATCTATATAACCTCTCAGGGCTGGGAGTCTTACTCCAGATGGCAATCTTACACCTCTGGCCATTAGCTTGGTGCCAATGAGGATGATATTGAAGGTGGCCACAGAGAAGATCGGTGCTGTTGAGCAACCTATGCCAATGTTGTTGCCATCCTGTTGTACATTTGGGTACATTTGGAAGTTGCTGAAATGCTTGGCTATGATGCTGATGATGCAAGTGTGTATGCGAAAGAATTCCAATGCAAAATCAATCAGCTTGTGTGGTACTGAGCCATACGCATTCGCCAAGTCAAGCCACACCACGTGTAGGTTTCCCTTCTCCCTTTATTACATGCTGTATATACTCCCAGATCATGGATGAACATTCAGTGCATCCTAGGAAGCCTGGGCGACTGGTTTCTGGCAACTTGTATCAATAGAATTGCTGCTTTTCAGAAAGACTGTGATCCTTGCCAGAACTGCAAAAAAACATCTTCTCCGTCACATTTAACAGGGTAATGCTTCTGAACTGGTTGCTGGTGTGGCATTCTCCTCTTTAAGGATAAAAAACTCTGAGTACCTTTTGCCATATGGGTGGGATGGATTAGTTTTTTCCATGCAACTCTTATGAGGTTCCAAATGATTTTTGTTAGTACTTTTACAGCTTGTAGGGAAGTCCATTTGGTCCTGGTGCTGAGGATAATCTGGCCTTTCTGATGACTTTGGTGGGGTGGTGTCAAAGGGGGATGCTTGGTGGTTCCGGCCACATCACGTACCCAGGTGACTCCAGTGATCTCTCTTTGGTTGCGTCTACATATTGGGCCTTAATATGCTGCTCCAGCTCATCTATGGAGATAATCAGCCTTCCACTTTGCTTCTCCTCCAGCAGCTGGTGGGCATACATGAAGAGATCCTTGAAAAAGTCTCTCCTCTTCTCCATCCTTTTTTTTTCTGCCTCCTTGTCTGGTCAACTTGGCACTATTTAGCTTCTGTTTTAGCTTGTCCCACGGTAGCTTTAGCCCTGCTTTTTCCTCTGGGGCTGCTTTTCTCCACCTATGGTGCAACTGGCGTCTGTTGTGCAGGAGCTCCTTGATGTGTTCCTCCCATCATCCTTTCTGTCTTGGGGCCACAGCCCTCTTGACTGCACATTTCAAAAGCACTCTCTACACTCCTCATGCTACTGATTGTGTGTAGTCTGCATTCAACTGACCCTCACAGGGAATGATCCTGGAGTATGTTCAGGTGTTCTTTAAGTGTGGGCTGTTTGTGCTGGTCCCTTGCCTTTGGTTACATGATCTTACTGCAGCTTTCCAGCTTCTTGGGCAGGTTTGTTGGTGAACATGGAGGGGAGTTGATGTTCAGAAGAATTTCTTATGGTCCTTGTCTCTTCCGTTCATTGCTATTTAATCCATCCCAGTAGGCCCATCTGCCGTCCTGCCTCTTGGAGGGCCTTCATATATTCTGTATTTAAATGAATAAGATACATAGATAAGATATTAACAATTTCTTTTTTTTTTTTTTAGGTCAAAGCTGGAGAAGGCTGTAAATCAACGGCTGATGGATTCACCAATCCAAGCAACTCGTTCAGCAGGTGATTTCATGCACCCAGTCACTGTTATTGGATCTCATACATTTTTCTGGAATGTTTGATTAAGTATTACTAAAAGATAATTTTCCAACACCCAGCGAATCACATTATATTTGACAGTGACTGATAACTAGTTGTGCTAGTTTTTCTCTTTTTATATGTTTATTTTTAGAAAACGTTGAACTCTTCATTTGATTTTTTTTTTATTATTATTTCCTCAGAAAAGTGGGTTGCCAAAATCAGGCTAGAGTTTGTGAAGAGGGTGACAGCAGAAAATCTTGTACAGCTCCTCGAGGCCCTTGAAACTGAGAATGTCTTGAATGAATTGGAGAAAGAATGGATACTGGAGAAGAACCAAACCAGAGCAGATAAGGCACGCTGCATCATTGACACGGTGAAGAAAAAAGGAGACAAAGCCTGCAGGATAATGATCAGTCATCTTCATACCATAGATCCTACACTTTCCTGTGAGCTTGGTTTGTCCTCTGGGCCATCTTCTCAGATAGGTGAGAACTAATATTTCTTTAATGATGATATCATTGCACAGTTTGTTTGAGCTGTGAGAGAATACTGCTGTTAGTGCAGTCCCATCTCTTTGTTACATCCAACTACGCTTCTCCAGTCCAATTGGCATTTCAGTGACATTGCTGTAGATCCTAGTGGTGTGGATCAGTGAATCAATATCTTGTTCACTTCTGGCATACAGCTTGAGGTCATCCATGCCCAGGAGGTGGCTTGTTGATGATGTGGCTGAGGGGGATTCAGGCAGTGGGGACAGATATGGAGCTAAATCGGGGCCATAAAGTTTGTTCGAAAAAAAAATAATTTTGAAACTGAAAAATTACTTTGAACCTGAAAAAAAAATCTAAACAACAAAAAAAAAAAGTTTTGCAACAGAAAAAAAAAAGATGTGAAACTAAAAAAAATATTTCAAAACTACATTTCAGACTCAAGGTTTTTTTTTTTTTGCACTTTCAGATTTTTTTTTCGCAGTTTCAAAGTTTTTTTTCGAGTTCAAACTTTTGGCCCTGTTTTGGCGTGGGGGCGGAGCCTCAGATAACGGGGGTGTGGAATCATGACTGACAGCTCAGATGAGGACGAGCATATGTCTATGAAGACGAGGCTTCTGCTTTACTTTGAGAACATGGGAAATCTCCAGCGCGGGCTTAAAATGCTGTGCAAATCTGTCAAGATCATATTTTTTACTCTGAGATTTGAGTCATGTATTCATATAAGCTGCTTGTATCGGTGAAGCATGTTATCTTTCAAAACCAATCACATACATATAGAATATCGATGATGCGTTAGAGACATTTCCAGTTCCCATGGTCCCTTAATGCAACAACTGGGACTATGTTGTTCAGCCGCTGTGTGGAGCTGTCAGTCATGATTCCACACCCCCGTTATCTGAGGCTCCGCCCCCCACGCCAAAAGAGGGCCAAAAGTTTGAACTCGAAAAAAAACTTTGAAACTGTGAAAAAAAAATCTGAAAGTGCAAAAAAAACCCCTCGAATTGAAAAGTAGTTGTGAAACTAAAAAAAAAATATTTCAAATCTTTTTTTTTTCTGTTGCAAAACTGTTTTTTTCCTGTTTAAATTTTTTTTTTTCGGGTTTAAAATAATTTCAGTTTCAAAATTTTTTTTTTTCGAACTAACTTTATGGCCCCAATTTAGCTCCACAGACAGAGCATCTTGGTAAATCCTGCACTTGATTGTGGCTTGTCCAATTGGCTTAAAGTTGGCCTCCAGCATTGTTCTCCACATCCCCATTGAGTTCCTGATGAAGGCTCTTAGGGCTCTGTTGATTTTGTATAGTTCTGAGCACTCCAGGATCTGTGTGTGCCGCATCGGGTCATTGACTTTCTTGTAATTAATTAAGGGAGTGCACAGGTTGGTCAGTCTGGCCTTACAATCTTGAGTGACTGCTCTACCTACCAGTAGCTGGCACTTTGCTCTTCTGGTATCTCTGCTAATTCCTTTCTGGGCCTCGCTCATGTATTGTGCCATGTGCCTGCTCATCTTAGCTGCTATGATGCCTGACAGGAGTTTCCATGTTGTACTGAGGCAGGTTATGGGCCGGTAGTTGGATGGACCAGTCCATTCTGGGGGTCCTTGGGGATCAGGACTGTCCTGCCTTCAGTCAGCCATTCTGGGTGCATCTTAGCCTCTAACATCTGGTTCATTGGTGCTGCAAGGCGCTCTATGAGTGCAGTTAGCTTCTTCAGCCAGTAAGTATGAGTTATATCATATGTGAATCATAGCTTGTTCCTATATTGTTCCCTGGCCTCTGAGAGTGCACCATGGATGGTTCAGTGGAGAACATCTGGTTTATTGTTCTGGCTTCCATGCCTCTGGTGTACCTCCTCAGGCAGTTAGCCAAGGCTGTGAGTCTTTGCTTGGCACTCTCTAAGACCTCAGGTATGGACAAACTGTTGTACTTCTTGGGCAAGTCTGATATCTGGCTATCTTCCCTTAGGAGGGTACTGCTCCTTGTGTCTACTCATCTTATGGGCAAGCATCTCAAGGATCACTACGGCCGTGGTATAGATCAACTGATTTGTTTCAGTGATGGTCAAAGTGGGGATTGTGAGTAGTGGACTTTCAAAGGGTACTTCACATAGTCTTGGTAGTCAGCTTTGAAGGGTCCAGGTTTCCATCTTTCAGGTCAGCTGCTCTGGTATTCAGCATACTATTATTATTGGGGTGTGTGGAGCGTGGGGATGGTGGTATCTCCCCCCCGACCTGCTGTCCTGGTTTCCTCTTGTTGTAGCATTTGTGTTGTACCTTGTCAATCTCTAGTTGCGATAGCAGTTGCCAGTGAAAGGGGTTACATGTGTAGTAGCATTCCAAAAGTTCCCAATTCTCATCTCAATTGCCCAGTTGCCCATCCATCTAGTTCCAGTAGCCCACTTCTCTTTTTGCCCTGGTTCCTCAACACCTGATGCAAACCTTGTTAATCCAAGCAGCATTGGGAGAGCAGGGAGCAGTTGGGAGAGTGCCTTTGGATTGACGGACTGGGGTGGTGATTTCTCTTTTTAAGTTGGTGGACTGGTGGGTGTGCTCTAACTTCAGGGAATCACACTCCTCAACCTGGCCGGGTATGCCAGAATACTGGAAAGGGGAGTCCATCAAATAGTTGTACCTTGGATTTAAGAGGACCAATGAAGTTTTTGTTGTGGTTGTGGAACACTTAACCAGCTCATTGTGCTCTAGATCATGAGATTTGGATAGTGACTAAAAGAATAAGATTTTGGATTTAAGTGTAGCGTCCTGGCCTAAAGTGGGATTTATGCCTCTGTGTTAAATCTATATGGTTGATACATTATAACGGTAAACCACTTGTCACATTTGCCAGACAATACACATAGACTCATGCAGGATTATAAATCACATTGGAGAGATTACATTTATTGGCTGCTTGGGAAAACCTCTGTCCTCCTGTAAGAGCTGGGGGCGGTGGGGATGGGATGTCTGTGCTTGGATTTCTCCCATGATCTGAACTCAGATAAATGGCATAAATGGATGGATTGGATTGGATGGACTGACAACAAAAATACTTACCTGACATTGAATAAACCAGCCACAACATTCAGAAAAACCTGTACTTTTTTTTTTCTTCCTGTTAGCAACACTTGACAAATGTCAGTCCAAATTCAAATCTAAGCTGAAGAGGAAGTACCACTATGCTTTTGAGGGGATCGCTAAAGCAGGAAACCCAACCCTTCTGAATCAGATCTACACAGAGCTCTACATCACAGAGGGAGGGACTGCAGAGGTCAATGATGAACATGAGGTCAGACAGATTGAAACAGCATCCAGGAAAAGACACAGACCAGAAACAACAATCAGACAAGAAGACATCTTTAAAGGCTCACCTGGAAGAGATGAACCAATCAGAACAGTGCTGACAATGGGAGTGGCTGGCATTGGGAAAACAGTCTTAACACAGAAGTTCACTCTGGACTGGGCTGAAGACAAAGCCAACCAGGACATCCAGTTCATGTTTCCATTCACTTTCAGAGAGCTGAATGTGCTGAAAGAGCAAAAGTTCAGCTTGGTGGAACTTGTTCATCACTTCTTTACTGAAACCAAAGAAGCAGGAATCTGCAGCTTTGAAGACTTCCAGGTTGTGTTCATCTTTGATGGTCTGGATGAGTGTCGACTTCCTCTGGACTTCCACAACACTAAAATCCTAAATGACCCTAGAAAGTCCACCTCATTGGATTTGCTGCTGACAAATCTTATCAGAGGAAAACTGCTTCCTTCTGCTCACCTCTGGATCACCACAAGACCTGCAGCAGCCAATCAGATTCCTCCTCAGTTTGCTGACATGGTGACAGAGATCAGAGGTTTCACTAACTCACAGAAGGAGGAGTACTTCAGGAAGAGATTCAAGGATAAGAAAAAGGCCACCAAGATCATCTCCCACATCAAGACATCACGAAGCCTCCACATCATGTGCCACATCCCAGTCTTCTGCTGGATCACTGCTACAGTTCTGGATGATATGCTGAAAACAAGAAAGCTGAAAGAGCTGCCCAAGACCCTGACTGAGATGTACATCCACTTCCTGGTAGTTCAGTCCAAAGTGAAGATGGTCAAGTATGATGGAGGAGCTGAGACAGATCCACACTGGAGTCCAGAGAGCAGGAAGATGATTGAGTCTCTGGGAAAACTGGCTTTTGATCAGCTGCAGAAAGGAAACCTGATCTTCTATGAATCAGACCTGACAGAGTGTGGCATCGATATCAGAGCAGCCTCAGTGTACTCAGGAGTGTTCACACAGATCTTTAAAGAGGAGAGAGGGCTGTACCAGGACAAGGTGTTCTGCTTCATCCATCTGAGTGTTCAGGAGTTTCTGGCTGCTCTTCATGTCCATCTGACCTTCATCAACTCTGGAGTCAATCTGCTGGAAGAACAAAAAACAAGGACACACTTCTACAAGTCTGCTGTGAACAAGGCCTTACAGAGTCCAAATGGACACCTGGACTTGTTCCTCCGCTTCCTCCTGGGTCTTTCACTGCAGTCCAATCACACTCTCGTACGAGGCCTAGTGACACACAGAAAATGTAGCTCACGGACCAATCAGGAAGCAGTCCAGTACATCAAAAGGAAGATTGAGGAGAATCCTCGATCTGAGAGAAGCTTCAATCTCTTTTACTGTCTGAATGAACTGAATGATCGTTCTCTAGTGAAGGAGATCCAAAAGTCCCTGAGATCAGGAAGTCTCTCCACAGATGAACTGTCCCCTGCTCAGTGGTCAGCTCTGGTCTTCATCTTACTGTCATCAGAAGAAGATCTGGATGTGTTTGACCTGAAGAAATACTCTGCTTCAGAGGAGGCTCTGCTGAGGCTGCTGCCAGTGGTCAAAGCCTCCAACAAAGCTCTGTGAGTTACTGTTTAAATACACTGCCATCTTTTTGTCTTTATATTTAAATGATTATGTACACACTTAGCTTTATTTGCATAGCATTTTTAAAACACACAAAAGACTTCACAGTTTGTATAAAACCACACATTAAAGATGTTCCAACACACAAATATACCACCTAACATTCATTCCTGTACACACTCTTCATAGATACATAAGAAGACCAACAGCCAAGAATAATGGGGAAAATAGTAAGGACACACTAAAATGAGTTTTCTGCAGTTGTTTAAAACAAACCACAGACTGAGCTGAGGAAGGCAGTGACAAAGTTTCAGAGCTACATCCGCTAAAGCATGATTGTCTCTGGTTTTAAAATAAAAATGTGCAACAGTTAGAAGACCTGGTCAGATGATTGGACAGGACGACTGCTGATATAAGGTCCAAGCAGGTCTGCTATATAGGCAGGAACCTGGTCATGTAGAGCTTTATATGTAATTTAATATGATTTATTCCTTTAAACAATCCTGGATTTTTTTGGCAATTTTTTTTGGGCCCGGATATGGGCCCTAGTATTGTTAATATTGTATTGTTAGTCATTGAAGGAAAACAAGAATAAGAGTGATGTGTGAGCACTGGCTAGGTTTTGTAAGCAGCATAGCTGCTGTGTTCTGGGCTAACTGAAGACAAGGCTAAGGGGGACTGAGAAATACACATGAAAAGTGAATTAGAATACTTGAGATGGGGGAATTAAAGTGTGTACTAAAAGTTTCACATCATTGATTGTCAGTAAAGATTTGATTTTTGCAGTGTTTCTTAAATTAATGAAAGAAGACTGTATGAGCTTTTGAATGTAAGATTAAAAATTCAGATCCAGGTCAAAAATAATACCAAGTCTCCTAGCAAATGATTTGATAGTATCTGCAAGCAGACTGAATGAAGTGTCTGTCAGATAAGTATGTTGCAAACCATTTAAGAGCTTGTGATTGCTTTCTCTTCAGACTGAGTGTCTGTAACCTCTCAAAGAGAAGCTGGGAAGTCCTGTCGTCAGTTCTCAGCTCCCGGTCCTCTAATCTGAGGGAGTTGGACCTGAGTAACAATGACCTGCAGGATTCAGGTGTGAAGCTCCTGTCTTCTGGACTGAAGAGTCAACACTGTAAACTCAACACTCTAAGGTAAGAACTCATGAGCTTGTTTAAATTATCCATCTTTTTTTTACTTAAATAAACTTTGTCATCCTCTAACAATAGTACTGTTGCACCATGGAAGAGCCCAGTGTGCCAGTATTAATTACCGTAATGCATGTTTTACTTTTTTTGCCACTGCAACCGGAAACCTTTCAATGCCATTAACCCCAAAGAAGAGAACACTCAAGCCTTGTACTTGCTGAGCTGATTAAAAAAGTGCAAGGCAGCCTACCTACTGATTTGAATTTCATTTTTATGACTGCTATATCGTTGCCTTCAAATCGCTTAACATAACCAAGGTTGCAGCAAAAGGAATAAGGATAAAATGACCTATGCACAATAACAATACATGTATACAATAATCAGTTCTATCCATGCTGTAATGGTATTGATATGAAATTTAAATGTGTAAATCTTGCACTATTATTTCTCTTTATGGTTTTAAATGGACTACATTCGTATAGTTACATATTTATGCTACAAGCCACATTCAGACAAAAATAAAGCATGTCTTGTATTTTAGCTACAGACAGTACTTCCAGGAAGTAGGCCTACATGGATCCCAAATGACATTGGATGTAATGTAGGATGTTTTTTTCACATTATTGTGAACTCTTAACAGGAATATGTGTTGCATCTTTTACATTACATATGTACACAATACAGATAAAAACATGATGAAGACATGATGGCAAAAACATGACACAATCAGTTAACAATCAAAATGTGGAAACAGCACGAACATTAGTACCCTAACAGTGTCTGTGATGTGTTGTTTTGTGCACCTACAGACTGTCAGGTTGTCTGATCACAGAGGAAGGCTGTACTTCTCTGGCCTCAGCTCTGAGATCCAATACCTCTCACCTGAGAGAGCTGGACCTGAGTTATAACCATCCAGGAGGGGCAGGGATGAAGCTGCTGAAGCATCTTAGACTGGAAACTCTCAGGTATGGAGAGGCCTGCTGCAGAAACAGACAGAGTCTAAAGGAGGAAGGAATGCTGTCAGCCTTTCTAAATTGGCTGTAGGTGTGGATGTGATTGTGTGGGTTTTTTTTTTTTTTTGACTCTCTGCATTAGTCCTGTGCATGATTGGTGGTCTGACCAGAGTATGTCACACCCTCTCACTCTCTGACAGCCCTAAATTCAATAAGCAGTAAAAAAAATAAATATTATGGATATTTGTTGTGACTATTCTTCACTTACAAATAGAGATCAAACATCTCCTACATGTGAATTTTGTTATTGAAAAGAAATATAATGTAACATCCATGTGTGCATGCTGAAAGAGACTGTGCTGCTCTGACCCCCCTCCTCCTTTCAGGGTGGAGCCTGCTGGAGTCCGATGGCTGATCCCAGGTCTGAGGAAGTGTAAGTGTGTTTTTAATGTGATTGATGAAAACAAAGCAGCACACATTCAACCATCTTCAAACTGTCACATCACTCATTCACATCTCTGATGTCAGGAGTCATCATCAAAGTGTCAATCAATGAACAGATGATGGATCAATAACTGCAGCTGGATTGTGTTTGTTCTCTCCATCAGATTCCTGTCAACTCACAATCGACACAAACACCATCTACAGATACCTCAAACTGTCTGACAACAACAGGAAGGTGACACACATGATGAAGGTTCAGTCATATCCTGATCATCCAGACAGATTTGATCAGTGTCCTCAGCTGCTGTGTAGAGATGGTCTGACTGGTCGCTGTTACTGGGAGGTTGAGTGGAGAGGAGAGGTTTATATATCAGTGAGTTACAGAAGAATCAGCAGGAAAGGCCATGTAACAGAATGTGGGTTTGGCTCAAATGATCAGTCCTGGAGTCTGAGGTGTTCTTATATTAATGGATTCTCTGTCTGGCACAATAAGAGACAAATGTCCATCTCCTCCTCCTCCTCCTCATCCTCCTCCTCTGTCTCTAACAGAGTAGCAGTGTATGTGGACTGTCCTGCTGGCACTCTGTCCTTCTACAGAGTCTCCTCTGACACTCTGATCCACCTCCACACCTTCAACACCACATTCACTGAACCTCTTTATCCTGGATTGAGGTTAAGGTCCAACCCTGGTTCCTCTGTTTCTCTGTGCTGAGTTTAGTAGACAAAGTCTCCTCCTGTTAGATGAACCATCAAAAAAGTGTTTCTTCCTCTTCAGTCTTTTAAAGATGGAAGCTGCCATTATTCCAGGATCCACGTGTTGTTTTTCTGTCTTTTTCCACTCAAAGCTTCACAGTGAATATCAGGATGTTGTGTTTCTCTGAAGCTCAGTTCAGCTCAGATGATTCAGTTCATGTCAGCTGCAGTTAGTTTGCTGCAGATGAGACAAACTGTGATATCAGAGAGGAATCACTGAGCTGCACTGACCCAAAACATCAATTTACAAACTGCTCAGAGATGTTCACACATTATTGTCCAATGAACACAAGTTTGGTGAGCAGCCAGAGTTCATCCTGACATTTATTTTACTGCTGTTAGAATGATGACATCACAACTAGACTTTAACTTGTCTGTGGTGGCATTTGGACAATTAAATGATCCTTTAGAAACTAGATAGAAATTTCATTATTTGCCAACATTGATTTTTCTGTGGTTCAGACTCCAATGAAAAGACAAAAGTCTGTAAATCCTTCATTTATTGATCCAAATGATTAAATATCTGCTTTGTTCCATAAAGCCGAGAGAAGAGCTTCTGTTACTTATCATTATCACACTGATCAACATTAGTGCTGAAACACTGCAGGAAATGTGTCATAATGTCAGGATTATTGGATGTGCAGAGTTGTAGTTACTGACAGTGACCACTGGAGGGCAGTGATCCTGATAGTTTCTCGGGAACAGTCCAGCTCCGCCCTACTATAATCCCACACTACACACTTAATGCTGTGATCCTGCTCACCACCATCAGGCACTGGGCAGCCAAACAAGCACCAAAGGAAATGAATGCGCTCCACAAACAGCAGGATCAGACTAGAAGAGAAAAGAAAGCACTAAATGTGCTCTAACAGCTCATCTAAACACACTGAATCCATTTCCCACATACCTGTGAGCATCACTGCCATCTGCAACCAAGATCAGAGGAAAAAGCCAGGAGAGCCTGAACCATGGACTCCAGGTGAGCCCTATAATCAGCTCTGATTAGAGAGCTAGAGGAGGACTCAGGGTTCATGCTGCATTCACAAGCAGCACTCAGGAGAGGAGCAGTTTCCACTAAGAATTCCCCGCTACACAACATTATAGAAATGACTGTTAGTATTAATATCCACTCGTTATGATTCACATCATTTCTTCTCTCAGTGTTTGTCTGAATGTGTCACTGAGTCAGAGCCTGTTTATCTCTGTGTCTCTGTTAAACATCTTTCTTCCAGCGGGAATCAAACACACACTGAGCCAAGCAGCAGTTCATCCTCCTGTGTGAGACTCTCCTCATTTAAGGCTCTTTTCACACCTGCGCTCTTTAGTCCGTTTCAGTCTGACTCTGGTTCGGTTCCCCCTTGGTGCGGTTCGCTTCTGCAGATGTGAGATTGGTTCACTTGGAGTTGGCTTGGAGTTTTTTCTGAGTGGACAGAAACCAAACCACAGGAAAAAGCTACAAGTTTACAAACTCATCAGCTGATTCAGAGCAGAGTGAACGAACTGCAGGGGAGAAAACGCCCTAAACCACCTCATAGGTCGTTTGTACAGCACCTTCTTACCACCAACACCTACGTTTCAACATGAAGCGCCCTCTAGTGGTCGTGCAGGAAAGGTCGTGTTGGGTTTGCCTTGTTGTAAATGTGAGCATCAAGAGAGCGTAATGAGAGTGTGATGAGCTCACAGTTTATCCAGATGTTTCTTCAACATTTAATGTAGTGAAGCTTTTGTTGTTGTGCAGAGATATACCGTATGTATATCATTTCTTTCTAAAGCTCTTTCCCTCTGCATGATATATCTGTCAGAATGAAAGAATGCAGCAGTTAGTAGAGATTACAGGTAACCTCTGCACTCACAGAGAAATCAGAATCAGTTCTTCCTTAAGAAGAGTTCCAGTGATGGAGAAGAAATAAAGTTCTATATGAGGCTGATGATTCACACACTAACATGGAAGCAATGAGCTGCTGGAAGCTTCTTCCTGTCACTGGCTCAGCTGAGGAATCACCAGATCACCATCACACAGACGGATGGACGAGTGGACGACACTCAGCATCATCCCAGCACTTTTTATCTCTACATCAAACATCGGCATCTATGTTTTCCACTTCTTTCATGTCTTTAATCAGCAAATATAGATGTGCTCTTTGACCTCAATGATTCATTTGGATGCAGTGCTGCTCGCCACCATGGTTGTTTGGCTCTCCAGGACAGCAGTTAGAAAAAGGCGTAAATGTGCCGTCACTCCAGAACCAAGAACCTTCCTGGAAACATCAGAAAATCATGATGTCACAATTTGATGAAAGAGCTTTTGAAGTAGTTGTCAGGTTCTAGCTGACATTTATAGCTCTGCTGCATCAGAGCCTCCGATCCATGTTAATGGAAACCTGTGAGTGTGACTTTTTAGGAGGGTTTGAATTTCAATGGATTCTCCCAAACTGTGTATAGATGAAGATTTGCTCCCACAGAGAGAACACACACACACACACAGACACACAGACACACACACAGACACACACACACACACACACACACACACACACACACACAGCACAGAGCCTTGGAAGCATTAACAGCTGCAGTCAAACATCTGTATGACCTCAGCCTGAGTCCAAGTCAAAGCTTGTGGAGCATCAATGAAACAGCGACCTCTGTATGGAGCCCAGTTCCAGGGGCTCCTCCTCCCCGTCTCCTGCAGACAGCAGAGATTTTTAGTAGCATTTCCCTTTACACAGTACAAACCTGTGCAGTTTTCCTGCTCGCACACTTTTAGTATATGGAGGCTGATGAACTCACCCAGCTGAAAAACTTCCACTTTCCTCAGTTTATCTTTGTCATCAGAAACAGCTGAAACGTTTTACAATGCAGTTATTAATGAATAAAGTTGTTGTGACTGTTTGAAATAGAGAGATGACAAACAGACTAAAATAAGCTGTAGAAACATGAAGCCACCTCTCAGAGTAGTTTCCTCTATTCCACTTTCATTGTTGCTGTCTGAAATGTAACGATTCCCTTATTCAGAGTTCTTCTAAAACAATCGCACACATAGATATAGATGTCTAGAAGATCTATTTTCTCTCTCTGCTTCATCCTTTTGTCTGATTGTGTGAAACTCTTGTTGCAGATGTGGACAAACAGCTGCAGGTAAAAACAGCTCTAAGAGCCGAGCTCGTGATCTGAATGTCATTCTTGGATCTGACAGACGTGAACATTTTCACAGCACAGTTGTTCAACAGTTGTTCACCTTCATCGACTCTTGTTGTTGTACACAGATAGAGATCCTTCTTCTTCTCTCCCTGTAAATAACACTCTTGTCTCTGACTGTCTGATTCCAACAAACTGCTGTTACACATCTGCACAAACATCCACTCACATCTGGATGAGGGCAAACAGCTGTTTTCCTCCTTTCAGCATTCTTTGCAGCTGGAAGCACTGAAACTCTTCACAATGGACTCACTCAGCATTAGATTTGTTCTTGCTCTAAACAAAAACATTGGGCCACACTTCTTAATCTTTGAGTTCAGGTGTGAAGAAGCAGTCACGTGATTTCAGGAAACGGCGCCTCGTTTGGCTTTTATCACGTGAAATTGTGAAAAAGGATTCGGACCTCCACAAAGACTTGATGTGAAAACGCCCCCTTTGCTCCACACAGACCTCGAGGCTTTAGTATCAGATGGAACATCACTAATGTTTCCCTGTTTGCAGTCTCCAAAGGACGACCGCTCACCTGCATAACTCACCTGCTGAGTCTGCTCCTCTTCATCTACACTCTCTGGTCTGCATTCAGCTTCCCTGCCTGCCTCCTGAAAATACTCCCCCCATGGACTAACTAAGCAGCGACCCCTCCCTAGGACACACTGGCTCATTTGGCCGAGTAACCGAGCACTACTCACTGCTCTGATCTTCAGACTCCTTTTCTGTGGATTTGCTTTCCTAGGAGCTTCTGGACTAACACATCTCTCTTCTGCCACAGAGACCTCCTGCCTCGAGGCACCTGCTCCCTGTGTCAGTCTCACCTTTGACCCTCGTCTGCTCAAAATCCCTGTTGTGAAAAATAAAGCCTGAAGCTGGTTCCTCTGTCTCTAATGTGTCTGCACTTGAGTCCTCCATTTGTATGGTCCTCACTGGCCTCTGACCTCTTTATTTTCTAGTGTCCTCTGCAGCCCTGCATTACTTTAACAAAGCATTCATGATGATCTGATTGTGACAGTTTTCCCCTCAATGCTGTTTTTGCTTTGTTGCCACTCTGGTTGTTCATTTGTGAGGAAGGAGAGAGGAGGTTTCTGGAGGAGCTTAGATTGAGGAAGCATAGATGTGTCCTATGTGGAAGTCTTTGATTGCTCACTTACTGCCCTCAGGTGGTCACAGAGAGGAACTGCAGGTTTAAACAGACTGCAGCGCAAACACACTGAAAAAAATGAGGAGGTTGTTTCCCAGCAACATTAATGAAACTCTGACTGTATTCAGAAAACTCAACACAATCAAAGACACAAAGTCACATAAAAGAAAATGAATGTGTAGTTTGAGTGAGTCAGTCTAAAAAACGGTTTTGTACATTGATTAACAGGAGAGTTTTTTTTTTTCATTGTTAAAAAAACAAATAATTAATTGACACAACAAGTGATGTTGGTCTCTGTAAACACCCCAACAGACATTTAGACTTCAAAGCATTTCTGCTCCTAAACTCAATTCAAACTGATGAACGTGTCCTCAAACGCCTCTCTGTGTGTTTTTTCTTTCACAAAATTTTACTTCCTCTTTCCTGAACTTTGTGGCGCAGTTTGTTGTCTCCGTGTGAAGCTCCGTGTGAAGGTAATAAATCAGTGTGTAATGTTTTCCTGGCTAACATCAACTGTGTGCAGCTTAGAAACAGCACAAATCTGCTAGTTCAGTTGGAGCAGAGACGGAGGCCGACTGTTGTGTCAAAAACATGATCGTCTGCCAAAAAATGATTTCCGGTGTTTCCGTTTTCTGTACTTATATTGGTAAATACAGGGCGGTCAACAGGATTCATGAAGGTTTTCTATATATAAAATGAAGAAATGCAAGTATCTGAATGACTCGTTCTGTATGCGTTATTGCATCTATATTATACTTTATCCAGTCATTTTTGGTCACTTAAAATATCTTCATAGGACTGTGATGTTATGTTTGTCACACTTTCTGATGGACTCTTGGTCAGATCTCTGTGAAAAAATACATTTTTACTATCAGTGACAGTTTTTATCCTGATAAACGAAGGATTTAAAAGTCACTTTGCCAAAACGTGATTGTAGTTTCTGCCTGTGACACGAGTGTTTCTCACTTAAATTTCAGATTATTCACGAGAGATACGTTTGAAATATGTTTCACAAATTTTAGGCCAAATGGGAATTTACAGCAGTTTAAATAAAGCAAGTCGTTTTCTCGCAAATACAGGAAATCACTTTCCGGCAGACGATCACCGTTACTCGGGTCTTCCTGCCATTTTGTTTGTGTGTGTGTGTGTGTGTGTGTGTGTGTGTGTGTGTGTGTGTGCGCGCGCGATCAGAGTCCGTGAGCCGTTGTTAATGTGAATCCACACACTGATGAAGGCAGGAAGGGTGAAGGCAGCTGTCTCCATCAGTGTGTGGTGCTCAGTAAATGCAGCCAGAATTTAACTGGAGTCAAGACAACGGGGGGCAGAGGGGGGCACAGCGGCCTTTTAAATTATTTCAAACAGTAAATTTAATTTTATTTCGTTGCCTTTTTGCATCGATGTAAATTCAGCACAGGAGCCTCTGCTTAAACAGATCGCGTCATAAACTCGTCTCCAAATGGAAGAAGGACCGGGATACTGACAGATTCCAACTCTTGGGATCAATAACTTCTAGGTTTTTAGATGAACAGTGAACCCTGGTAACTGAGACAAGAAGCTGCAGACTCCGTTTATCAGAACATGTCTTCCTCTGAGCAGTCACCGAAGTAGTTACTGCTGACAGGTTTAAAAACAGACTGAGTTGATCAACTCTGAGTTTCCTGTTCCAGATCAGCTGATCAGAGTTAGTTCAATCAACTCTGAGTATGATCACCCTGATTTAGCGCGTGCGTGAGTAAAGGAAAGAAATCCATCATCAATGGAGCTCTGATACCAGGATTCACCATATATTTACGGCTAAATATATTTACCCGCTGCCATTGTGCCATAGAGCGGAGCCTCCATTTTAATCCGATGATGGAGGATGTCACGGATCAGTGTGGAGCGTGACGAGTCACTTTAATCAGCCTGACCCACTCTGACATCATCATAGACAGAATAAAAGGTTGTTATCAAATATATAATTTCTTTTATAATGTCTGCTGTCATTATTTACACCACTTGAATCTCCATCAGATGAAGCTGAATCCTAATTTTACATTTAATTTATAAATTCTAATTATTCAGCCTGACAAAGTCTTTACTTTACAATATGAAGCGCCGCCTCCTCCACTGTAACAGGATCCTGAGCTCTGAAAGTTTGATAAGTTTTTGATGTGACTGATGTTTGAACTGCAAACTGTTTCAGGATGCAGTTCTAGAAATCAGTTAAACTTTACAGTCTTCCCTAAAGTAAACCTACATTTGCCGTTTTATTGATTTCATAATTCATTTGAAACAGAGAAGTTCATAAAAACAGCTGCAGAGGGGTCTGATGTACTGAAGATGAAGCAGGAAGTGTTCAAGCCAACTTTATTTATAAAGCACTTTAAAAACAGCAACCAAAGTGCAGAACATGGGAAACAAAAGAGACCAGCACAAGAGAAGGTAGAAAGAAAATAAAACACAAAATAAAAGCAACAATAAAATACACAGTTAATCACAAGTAAAATAATAAAATATAATAAATAGATAGAAATAAATAAATAAAATAAGTAAAAATCAACATCTCAAACTGTTCAAACCAGTTCAGATGAAATCTGGTCAGAGTGAATCCAGGTGCAGGTGTGTGCAGGTTTCACCTGATTGGACGGTCACACTCTGACCAGCAGAGCAGCAAAGGACCAACATCCATTCATCTGAGTGCAGATAACACAAAGTGTGCGCTGTAGTTGTAGGACTGACAATCCTCAGATCACACAACAGCAGGTGGAAGGAACCATAATAATAACACCAACATTTACCAAACAGTTTAGCAAAATCATGAAGAAATAAATAAGCACAGTCAGCTTTACCCAGGCCGGGGTTTGGTGGGGGGGGTCTGCAGAAGGACCGGCTGGATCCTGAGAGCCTCCTGGAGGTCAGGGTTCATTGTGGTCCTGGCTGCTGTTGGCAGTAAAGTAACAAATGTACTTCTTCTTGTACTCCAGCCATTAGCGAATACTTCAACTCTTAATGAAACAGACATGTGGAAGAAGCTTTCCTCTGAGAGTCAAACTTGTGTCAAAGATAAAGCAGATAAAGAGTCACAGAGAAAAACAGTGATTTCCTCACAGTGCTCACTGAGAGGCTTCCTGCTCCTCAACAATACAAACTGTTCAGTTCACATGTGATTAAGGACGCAGCTCAGCTAAAACCACTCAAACTAAACTGCACTCTTTTCTTTCATATGCAGTGAAAGCAGTTTGAATTCAGACTCACAATATAAACACATCATTTTAGAGGCTGCGTTCAAGAACAGGACAGTGATGCTGGTTTCTCTGAAACCTCCAAATATTTCCAGATGTTTCTAAAGATGGAAACAGAACTGAAGCCCAGCTGATCAGTTTCTGATGTTCCTGACTGTGAACTTGACCTCAAACGCCTCTCTGTGTGTTTCCTTCCTGTTAAACTTTCACTTTCTCTCTCCTGAACTCGGAGCTGCAGATGATCGTCTCCGTGTGAAGCTCCGTGTGAAGGTAATGAAGCAGTCTGGGAGCTTTTCCTGGCTAACATCAGCTGTGTGCAGCTTAGAAACACCACAAATCTGCCGCTCCATACTTCACGGTAACGGACTCACAACAGGAACAACGAGGCCGAGCGTGCCGCTTTTTTGTGTGTGAGTGTGAGTCCGTGGATGAGAGTGTGGTCCATCTAAATGATGTAACCACATTGGTGTCGGTTTAAACGTTAGTTTTAATGTCACATAATAATTGTTCCTTTATAGCCTGCATGAATATCGGGTTTATGGTTGTTTACTCCTGTTTCAATGATATTGTGGAGCAGCGGAACCTTTGTGCGCCTGTCTCGTTGGTCTCGCGATAATTAACGTCTTTGTTTCGATACTGAGTTCGCGCCTGAAACGCGGTTCCAAGAAGCGAAATGAGCACATTAATCACATCCTTCATATGTAAATGTCTCCCAGTCTTTCTTGTATAACTGCTGCTGTGATTGATGAGTTTTATAAGCAGAGAATTCTGCACAGATCCAGATTATTAATGTTGTTAATGCCAGACTGTCAGTGTGAACTTGCTGTATTAGAGAAGTTTGTTACAGCCAAGAGAGTTTAGAGTTCATTAAATCTACATCTCCGTGTGAAGGTAATGAAGCAGTCTGTGAGCTTTTCCTGGCTAACATCAGCTGTGTGCAGCTTAGAAACACCACAAATCTGCCGCTCCATACTTCACGGTAACGGACTCACAACAGGAACAACGAGGCCGAGCGTGCCGCCATTTTGTGTGTGAGTGTGAGTCCGTGGATGAGAGCAGTTTGTGTCTTAACTTCAGAAGAACGAGTGGTTTAAAGCTGTGCAGCATCCTTTCTTCCTTTCTTTTAGGCAAAAGTATCCAAGTACATTTACTGCAGTACTTTACTTCTTTGTTCTCTTAAAGTTCTGCTACTATATTTGAATATTTGCAGGTTGTTTCTCTTTTTTCTGCTCGACACTTTTTCACAGCTACAGTTACTTCAGCCTGTACAGATTCAAAGTACAGCTTACATGTTACTGAGTGTAACAGGATCTACTTTCAGTACTTTAAGTACACGTCACAGTGTCAAAGTGAATCAGTGTGTGTGTGCTGGGCTGATGTGTGTTTCCTCTGCAGGTGAAGGTAGAAAGTGTGTGTGAGCTGATGTGAATTCAGCAGCATGGATCAGTGTGAGGACAGAGAGGAGGGAGTCCCTCCCTCTAAAACCACTCTGTGTGGGGAACATGAGAGCCAGACCAAAGCTCAGAGGTGAGATGACCATCTCTAACTGTCCATGACTCTTCTCCATGTCACAGCTCAGCACTCACATCACTGCTGCATCATTATTCACAGGAACCAACCTGAACCTGAACCTGAACCTGAACCTGGACCTGAACCTGAACCTGGACCTGAACCTGAACCTGAACCTGAACCCAGCTGTGTGTCCTTAAAGAGTGATGGGTCAAAGGAGATTTTTGTTGAGTTTAAAGCAGGTGTTCCTCCTCCTGCAGAGAGGTAATGTGTGTCTAAATGTTGTTCCTGACTCAGTGTTTCTGAATAAATTCTCCATCATGTTTAATGTCAGCTCAGCTCTTTTTCACACACATTTCTGTGTTCATATGTGAAGCGGTGTGTGTTGGAGTTTGTTGCACAAACACAGCAGTCAGAGTGTAAAGAATGGATGTTGTAGGAGGTGTTTGTGTAGTGAAGAGGCTGAGTGTCTGTAGGACTGCAGCTGCTCCAGCAGGGGGCTCCTTTGAGCTGTGCTTCAAACACAGGAGACACCTTTGTGAGTCTGTATTTGATGTCCTGCTGACACGTTTGTCTTCATGAAGGTTTATGGATCATTGTTCTATCCTCACATGTCTGAGGGGCTGTAATGGTTCATACGTTGCTTCCATGTGAGCATGAAGGTTTCAAACAGTAAAAACAGTGGAGTGATTTTCAAATCAGTAACTGTCAGGCAGTCAGTGTAGGGACTTCAAATAGGTGGAACCATTTCTCTCCTTCTGGTCCTCGTAAGCATTCTGGATGCAGTTCTGAATCAGTTCTAGTTTCTATTTCTAACATTTGTAGGTAGAACAGAGAGCAGAATACTGCAGTCAGGCCTTCTAAATGTAGAAGCATGTATTAGTTCCTCTAATACGCAGAGATAGAAAAGATCACACTGATTATTTTTCAGCTAATAAACAGATTGATGGAAGGAAATGCTGAGTCTCCTAAAGACATTTCCAAAGAGTAGCAGGCATTTGTTGAAAGGAAGCAGAGCTCGAATTGATCAGTGCTACTTCCAAACCAAATCATTTCACACAGTGCATTCGATCTATAGTGTTTTAGTGACTCAGAGGAAGTTGTTGAGAACTGGGAGCTCAGCAGTGAAAGCACAGAGAGAGAGACTGTCTTACTCCAGGGCGCTTCAGCTGAAAGGAAATCTTTGTGAAGGAGTTGGTGAGAGCTGTTAGGACTAAACCACAGTGAGCTGAAAGCTGTGAACAGCTGCAGACTGAGCTGTAGATTCTCAGTGGGATCACTGAGGGCTAGTAAAGCTTTGCTGCTACAGGGAGTCATCTGCTTCACTCTTCATCCAAACATCACTTCATGGACTTTGAGCTTGTGTTGGTCCCTGTGTGGATGAGAGCTAATTCTTCATGATTCCTTCACAGAGTGGATCAGGAGAGCTCAGAGGTTCCCAGTGGTCAGTCTGCCCAGCAGCATCAAACACAGCTGGACTCCATATTTATGGTTTGTACATGTACAACAACTACTGTTACATCTGTTCTTTCAGTCATCTCCATGCTGCACTTTGTACACCAGTGGATTGCACTGCTCAACATTGTTACCAAAGATGTCTGCTTCACAGAGAAAATGTGCTTTTTCTTATGGATTTTGATCTCTGTCTATAGATGCTCCACAACCATTTTTATTGAACCATGTAGAGCAGCAACAGAGGAAATGCAGAGGAAGTGATCAGAACATTTTGTGAGGATGTCATTATCTTGTTATTACTGAGCAAGTATCTCTATGCTGTCAGCTGGAGCATCACAGTCATATTCATGTGTAATATGTGAGATTTAATTTCTCATTAATTGAAGGTTCCAGATCACTTTAACTCCTGCTTGTGCAACATTTTAATATCCTTAAAAATATGAACATGTGTGTTTGTCCACAAAAACCTCATTGGGGGTCCATAGCAGTTTTTCTCTTTTAGGCCCCCCAAAAGCAAATCCTGTGTGAACCCCACAGTGGGTTTGCTCAAAGAAAACACACATGGGCCCAATGCAGACTACTCCATGTGGGATCTAAAGCACATTTGACCTTATCTATGGGCAACCCATAGTGGGAATATTTTCTGAGTAATTTTACGTTGCAGCATTTCAAATTTTCTACTATTAGGAAAGTCAAATCCAAGGTCAGATTAGAGGTCAAAGGTCAAATAAAAATAAAATCATAAGATTTCATAACTTAATATCATAAGTTTTAGTGGTTTCTGGTTTCAATGAAGAAGTTTTGGTTTTAAAACAGACCTTGAAGCATATCATGGAAACTAGAACCAACCAACAACTAAGCATCATTTTTAATCTCAGTGGCCTAAAATGAGTGAAGTTTGACTGCATTTATTTTAGAAACATCTTTTCTGTAGATCAGTAGATTCTCATTGTGATCTGATGTTTGGCTCTATGATTCAGTCTGATTGGGTCGTTAATTCTGTTCCAGCTGCTGGAGGACAACATCATCACTTTTGTGAAGAAAGAGCTGAAGAAGATCCAGAAGGTTCTGAGTCCAGATTACCCAGAATGCTCAGAGAGTCATGGGGAGGGTGACACGGCCTTGGAGGGTGAGGATGAAGAGCAGAAGAGAAGCAGAGAGGCTTTTGTGAAGATCACACTGCACTTCCTGAGGAGAATGAAGCAGGAGGAGCTGGCTGACCGTCTGCAGAGCAGTAAGAGGATTTCTCTGAAGATTTAAGCCGCTGCAAAGATAAAATATTTACTAATGTCTCAACAGATGGACCAACATGTTGGCCTACTTAATATATAATAATTAATTTTAATAGCTTATTATTGCATTTTCAGAATACATTGCTCTACTCTGTCGACAAGAACTTAAATCTGCCCTGAAGAAGAAGTTCCAGTGTGTGTTTGAGGGGATTGCTAAAGCAGGAAACCCAACCCTTCTGAATCAGATCTACACAGAGCTCTACATCACAGAGGGAGGGGCTGCAGAGGTCAATGATGAACATGAGGTCAGACAGATTGAAACAGCATCAAGGAAACCAGACAGAGCAGAAACAACAATCAGACAAGAAGACATCTTTAAAGGCTCACCTGGAAGAGATGAACCAATCAGAACAGTGCTGACAAAGGGAGTGGCTGGCATTGGGAAAACAGTCTTAACACAGAAGTTCACTCTGGACTGGGCTGAAGACAAAGCCAACCAGGACATCCAGTTCATGTTTCCATTGACTTTCAGAGAGCTGAATGTGCTGAAAGAGAAAAAGTTCAGCTTGGTGGAACTTGTTCATCACTTCTTTACTGAAACCAAAGAAGCAGGAATCTGCAGCTTTGAAGACTTCCAGGTTGTGTTCATCTTTGATGGTCTGGATGAGTGTCGACTTCCTCTGGACTTCCACAACACTGAGATCCTGGCTGATGTTACAGAGTCCACCTCAGTGGATGTGCTGCTGACAAACCTCATCAGGGGGAACCTGCTTCCCTCTGCTCGCCTCTGGATAACCACACGACCTGCAGCAGCCAATCAGATCCCTCCTTGGTGCATTGACATGGTGACAGAGGTCAGAGGGTTCACTGACCCACAGAAGGAGGAGTACTTCAGGAAGAGATTCAGAGATGAGGAGCAGGCCAGCAGGATCATCTCCCACATCAAGACATCACGAAGCCTCCACATCATGTGCCACATCCCAGTCTTCTGCTGGATCACTGCTACAGTTCTGGAGGATGTGCTGAAAACCAGAGAGAGAGGAGAGCTGCCCAAGACCCTGACTGAGATGTACATCCACTTCCTGGTGGTTCAGGCCAAAGTGAAGAAGGTCAAGTATGATGGAGGAGCTGAGACAGATCCACACTGGAGTCCAGAGAGCAGGAAGATGATTGAGTCTCTGGGAAAACTGGCTTTTGATCAGCTGCAGAAAGGAAATCTGATCTTCTATGAATCAGACCTGACAGAGTGTGGCATCAATATCAGAGCAGCCTCAGTGTACTCAGGAGTGTTCACACAGATCTTTAAAGAGGAGAGAGGGCTGTACCAGGACAAGGTGTTCTGCTTCATCCATCTGAGTGTTCAGGAGTTTCTGGCTGCTCTTCATGTCCATCTGACCTTCATCAACTCTGGAGTCAATCTGCTGGAAGAACAATATGCAAATTCTGTATGGTCTACATTATGGTCTACATTATTTAAAAAATCTGAATTACAATCTTTGTACCAGAGTGCTGTGAACAAGGCCTTACAGCGTCCATATGGACGCCTGGACTTGTTTCTCCGTTTCCTTCTGGGTTTTTCACTGCAGACCAATCAGACTCTCCTACGATTTCTGCTGACACAGACAGGAAGTAGCTCACAGACCAATCAGGAAACAGTCCAGTACATCAAGAAGAAGCTCAATGAGAATCTGTCTGCAGAGAAAAGCATCAACCTGTTCCACTGTCTGAATGAACTGAATGATCGTTCTCTAGTGGAGGAGATCCAACAGTCCCTGAGTTCAGGAAGCCTCTCCACAGATAAACTGTCTCCTGCTCAGTGGTCAGCTCTGGTCTTCATCTTACTGTCATCAGAAGAAGATCTGGATGTGTTTGACCTGAAGAAATACTCTGCTTCAGAGGAGGCTCTGCTGAGGCTGCTGCCAGTGGTCAAAGCCTCCAACAAAGCTCTGTGAGTTATCACAAAGCTTTCATGACTAAAATACACTTTACAGGAAAAAATGTTTTTTCTTCTTATGATCCATACAGAGGTGTGAAAACTTACTTATTTCTTAGTTTTTGTATATTTATCACACTTAAATATTTTCAGATCAGCAAAGAAATTTTAATAAAATAACCATGTATACTGTTATATACACGATTTAAAAAAAAAAAACTGCTTTATTTGACAGTCAGCAGTGAAGGGAGGACAGAGATGGGGGAAGACACGCAGTGAATAGCGACAGGTTGAGACGCAAACCTACTCTGTCTGCTCATCCACTGAACCACCTGCACCCTGTAACATGTAGTTTTTAAAGATAATTGATTTCATTTTTTTTCACTAAATTGAATATATCACCATTTAATAACCTGAGTAAATATAAAATAGTTATTATTGTCTAATATAAAAGTTTCTTTGATGATCTGAAAAATGTGAGTGTGACAAACGAATTAATCAGTAAGGTGGCAAATACTTTTTCACAGCACTGTATTAGGGTTGGGCAATTTTCTTCATAGTCCACTTGTCCAGTTGCACTGTGGCATTGCTGATGACCAACAGCAGAAGAGCCTGCCATTGTGGTATTGCTGTCTTTAATAAACAAAACAAACAAACAAAAAAATCCTGAGTGAAACACAAACAGGCACACCGTGAGTTTGTTTCTCACTTCCAGCATGAAGAAGCATGTTGACAAACGTCACTTTTTGATTTAGCCCCTTAATTATTCAACATACGTTGGCTGGATATCAGCTGAACAGTGATAACAGTGGAGCAAACAAGTGAAGGAGATGAGATGAAGGAGCATCTCTGTAAATGCACAGTTACATTAAACTCTGATTAAAAAAAATAAAAAATCAGTCCAGCAGTCAGAAATATCATCCTCCTATTTTCTCACACACACAAACACACACACTAAAAGATTATGACTCAGAATAAGGTTAATATCAATTTAATGCATTAATGGGGAAATTAAATTCAAAGCTTGCTTTGACAGGTGAGCACTTTGACCAATGTTGACACCATCATCCATCAGCACAACCCTGCACTATATGTTATATCTCCTCAGGCTGAGCAGCTGTAACCTGTCAGAGAGAAGCTGGGAAGCTCTGTCCTCCTCTCTTCAACTAGAAGACTGTGAGCTGACAGAGCTAGACCTGAGTAACAACAACCTGCAGGACTCAGGATTGAAGCTGCTGCTTGCTGGATTGGAGAGTCCCCGCTGTAAACTGGAGACACTCAGGTCAGATCATGTGGTTTGTGATTTGATGTGAGATCTGTTTACGAAATACTTTAATTTATATCCTGACATGTCCTTACTTGTGAATCTATTTCAAAGTGTTTTTTTGTGTTTCATTGTATCTAAAACCAGATTTTTTAGCTCTTTGAACAAGTGCAAAGCTTCCAGTTTTCTTGCAGTTAACAGCTGCTTACAAGCAGTGAAGTCTACATTTGCATGTGCCAGTAACTGAGAAAATGAGAGAAATGAACACATAAATGTCACGTTTCCGCTGAGGCAGGCAAGGCAGAGGACCCCAATCCAATATTCTCGTTGCTCGAACTAAGTTTCACTTAAACTTTATTAACCAAAAATAAAACAAAACTGGACAGGAGCCTGCTACACAAAACAGAAAACTCGAAATATAAAGCTCACAGCAGGATGTCGACATATATGGAACATGAGTGACTACATTGACAAGGACATGATAAAGGGCTAAGACAGAAGCAGACAATAAATACACAAGGGCTAATGAGGGGAGTGACAACAGTGTGAACAGGTGAGATCATAGCTGAACATGATTTCAGAGACGAGATGAGGGCAAGCAAAATTAAACACTAAGTATAGGGAACATGAGACTGTCACAATAAACAGGAAGTACCTAAACATGGTACCCCAAGAGGAGGTGGACTGCACACAGAGGGAAGCTAAACACCAAACACAAGGAATCAACAGGAAGGGAAAATATACACAAAAAGGGGTGAAGACACAGGGACGAAACAGACACAGGCTGCAGACATGGAGAAGACAAGAACAACTGGGGAGAACAGACACGGGAACACTGAGACACGGGAAGACAAGAACACAGGGAAACCAAAATAACTAAAACCAAAGACAGAATACAAAAACTACAACAAACTGAGACTCTAAACTGTAAGAAAAACTAAGAAACACAACCAGAAAATACAACAAAACAGAACTGCACAGAAGGAACTCAAAACACTGAGCCACCAGCCCAGGACCATGACAATAAATAACTCAGGGGCAGCTGGATGGTGTGTGTGTGTGTGTGTGTGTGTGTGTGTGTGTGTGTGTGTGTGTGTGTGTGTGTGTGTGGGGGGGGGGGGGGGGGGTCTGGCAGAAATGTACAAATTCAAATTTCAAAAAGAGGAACTCACTTCAGGCACAAACTACCAAGAAAAATCACTGGTTGGTAGATCTGTCATGAAAATGCACCAAAACACAAACATCTGTTGTGTATGTTTAATAAACCTATATCAACATTTCTGCAGTTTTTTGTAGGCTTCATATTCATGTGATTGTATTAATGTTACTGCCCTCTTATGGGCCAAACTGTAATAATATGAATTATTTGGGGAAATCAAACATTTGAGAGGAACCTGTGTATTCAGACTCAGAGCTTTAGCTGTGAAGCAGACCTCTAATGTGCTCCTCCTCATCAAACATCATCATCATCATCAGTCTGTCACTCATCTGCATCTCATCCACTCTGTTTCACTCCCAGCAGCTGAAAACAGTAAGACAGCTGCAGCACAAGGTTCAGTTAGCTTTGCTCAGCAATAGAAAGAAATGTGCTCCAAACAGATACTTTTACTTTCTTACTTTGAGTACATTTCACAGCCTGTACTTTTACTTGAGTAAAAGTGAAAAAGTACAGGCTACTCTGGTAGAGAACTGTAGCAGAATATATTTCTAACACAAGTATCTGAACTTTGCCTAAAGTAGGGGTGTCAAACTCCCGACTGGCGTGTCGCATCCAGCCACGCCCCCTACTTCCCGTCCACAAATTGATGTCAAATTTAACATACAATTTAGCCCTTTAAGTTACTTTTTTGGCATTTCGCCTTCCCCTCCAATTAAGAGTGTTAAGTGAAACGTCAAACAAGATCTGTTAAAACTTGAGGCAGTATGACCAAAAACATGATAAGACTGGCATTTTGTAGTGTATTATGTTATTATTATTATTATTATTATTATTATTATAGTTATTTTCTTCACAAGTGATTCTTAATATACTTTTACAGCAGCTCATTTTTCTCTCAGTAGTTTATGAAGTACACTGCTCAAAAAAAATAAAGGGAACACTTAAACAACACAATATAACTCCAAGTAAATCAAACTTCTGTGAAATCAAACTGTCCACTTAGGAAGCAACACTGATTGACAATCAATTTCACATGCTGTTGTGCAAATGGAATAGACAACAGGTGGAAATTATTGGCAATTAGCAAGACACACTCAATAAAGGAGTGGTTCTACAGGTGGGGACCACAGACCACTTCTCAGTACCTATGCTTTCTGGCTGATGTTTTGGTCACTTTTGAATGTTAGTGGTGCTTTCACACTCGTGGTAGCATGAGACGGACTCTACAACCCACACAAGTGGCTCAGGTAGTGCAGCTCATCCAGGATGGCACATCAATGCAAACTGTGGCAAGGTTTGCTGTGTCTGTCAGCGTAGTGTCCAGAGGCTGGAGGCGCTACCAGGAGACAGGCCAGTACACCAGGAGACGTGGAGGAGGCCGTAGGAGGACAACAACCCAGGACCGCTACCTCGAATACGAATACCTTTATTAGTCCCACAATGGGGAAATTACAGTTAACAGAACACCCATCCAAGGGGGGACAGGTGTCTGAGGTCATGCAGCCGTTTCACTGGCGCTACCTTTACCTTACCTTTACCTCCGCCTTTGTGCAAGGAGGAACAGGAGGAGCACTGCCAGAGCCCTGCAAAATGACCTCCAGCAGGCCACAAATGTGCATGTGTCTGCACAAACGGTTAGAAACCGACTCCATGAGGATGGTATGAGGGCCCGACGTCCACAGATGGGGGTTGTGCTCACAGCCCAACACCGTGCAGGACGCTTGGCATTTGCCAGAGAACACCAGGATTGCCCTGTGCTCTTCACAGATGAAAGCAGGTTCACACTGAGCACATGTGACAGACGTGACAGAGTCTGGAGACGCCGTGGAGAGTGATCTGCTGCCTGCAACATCCTTCAGCATGACCGGTTTGGCAGTGGATCGGTAATGGTGTGGGGTGGCATTTCTTTGGAGGGTCGCACAGTCCTCCACGTGCTCACCAGAGGTAGCATGACTGCCATTAGGTCCCGAGATGAGATCCTCAGACCCCTTGTGACACCATATGCTGGTGCGGTTGGCCCTGGGTTCCTCCTAATGCAGGACAATGCTAGACCTCATGTGGCTGGAGTGTGTCAGCAGTTCCTGCAAGATGAAGGCATTGAAGCTATGGACTGGCCCGCCCGTTCCCCAGACCTGAATCTGATTGAGCACATCTGGGACATCATGTCTCGCTCCATCCACCAACATCACGTTGCACCACAGACTGTCCAGGAGTTGGCGGATGCTTTAGTCCAGGTCTGGGAGGAGATCCCTCAGGAGACCATCCGCCACCTCATCAGGAGCATGCCCAGGCATTGTAGGGAAGTCATACAGGCACGTGGAGGCCACACACAATACTGAGCCTCATTTTGACTTGTTTTAAGGACATTACATCAAAGTTGGATCAGCCTGTAGTGTGTTTTTCCACTTTAATTTTGTGTGTGACTCCAAATCCAGGCCTCCAATCGTTAATAAATCTGATTTCCATTGATGATTTTTGTGTGATTTTGTTGTCAGCACATTCAGCTTTGTACAGAACAAAGTATTCAATGAGAATATTTCATTCATTCAGATCTAGGATGTGTTATTTGAGTGTTTATTTTTTTGAGCAGTGACTTTAAGCTGCTCTCTTGTCACAAGGGTTCACCACAGCAGCAGATCCATGTTTGATTTGGCAGTTTTCCCCCACATGTTCTTCCTGATGTTTTTATTGAGCCAGTGACTTTTCACCTGCCAGGCAAATGTGTAAACCACTACCCTGTGGAGGAGAACAGTGGTACTTAAAGTATAAAACACTATAAGGTTATCATAGAAAAATATAAAAAATAAAAAAAAATACCCCACGACAAACATAACTACACTTAGGCGAACAGAACTGTGATATTTGATACTGCCCAATATTGTATTCCATTTAAGCCCCTTACAGAGCTACAGTGGACAATCTATGTTGATCTGGAAAATTTGGAGCTGATACCAAGTAAACACAGGGCCAATACACTGATGCTTTTAACTTTAAAGGAACCTTCTGTGCTTTTATCATATAGAGCAGATGTCCAGCCATCAGTTTGTGCCCTGAAGCTCTGCTTACTTGTGTTATGCAGCAGGACAATGATCCAAAACACACCAGCAAGTCCACCTCTGATTGGCTAAAACAAAGTCCAGCTGAGATGCTTTGGCCTTAAACAGGCCGTTCATGCTGGAAAACTCTCCAATGTGGCTGAATTAAAACTATTCTGTAAAGAAGAGTGGACCAAAATTCCTCCACAGTGATGTGAGAGACTCGTCAGAAATCACAAACATGTGATTACTGCCAAGGGTGACACAACCAGTTATTTGTCAGGGTTGCTGCTGAGGCCGGCAAGGCAGAGGACCCCAATGCAGGACTCGAAGGCGAGAGCTAACTTTATACTCCAGCTTTATTAACAGAAACACAGAATGTAACAGAGCTGGTCAGGAGTCAGCAGTACATAACTCAAAAAAACAGTCAAACTTGGCTTGACTAGATATAAACATGAACTTGAGGCATAAAGACACACAGCAGGGGAAGCAGGAACAAAGGGAAACACAGACAATATATCCACAGAGGGACAATCAGGGAACAGGTAACAGGTGAGGAGCACAGCTGAACATAATTACAGAGATGAGACGAAGACATGAGAAACAAACAGACACAGGAACACCGACAGAACAGGAGGACATGGAAACACGGGAGGAGCGGGAATCACAACATAACTAAACAATAATCAAGAACAAATCTCAAATAACTAAAGTAAGATCTAAAAATCCAAACTGCAAACCCATCATAAAACTAGAGCAACAACAAACTAAGAAACACAACAAGGAAAATGAAACACTTCAATTACAAACACACGAAACCCTGGACAAACAGACCAGGACTATGACATCATTAGTTTTAGGGGGCAATTACTTTTTCCACACAGGGACAGGTAGGTTTGCCTGAAAAACTCCAAATAGGGAAGTAGTGACTCCATACAAAGTCCTTCAACTCCTTTGACACTTTAATCCAACACAGCAAAAATTAGCAGAGAAAAAGCAAAAGATTATGATCCCAGTTCTCAAGTCCACAGTGGTTGGGCAGTGATTAAACCTGCGGTGCTTCTCACTGAACTTTCTGACTGAACTTCAAAATCCTTCTTCAGATGTTGTTCTCTGCTCCACAGGAGACCCTGAACCTTCCTAACAGCCCCTTTTATACTTGTTTGTCCATATGCATCACTTTTCCCCTTCTCTCTCTCACACATAGTTTGTGGGCCACACACATACCCATGCAAACATGCATATACACACACTTCTTTGTATCACACAGCCTGCCATAACAGGCTTCATACTTTCTCATTCATTACAATGATTATAATTATATATGATTAGAATTATTACCATTAGCAGAATCACATATGTATATATTATGAATAACATCCTTTAATCACTAACATGAGCTACCTGGATATTCTTTTCCTCTCTGAAAGGCCTCTGTCTCTGTGCTGAGGGTCTGGATCTGTCTGAGGGATTTCCCTCTGACTCTTTTCTTTTTATTATTATAAATGTGTTTGTATTAATTTGTGGTGTTGTCACAGTAAACAATATCTTCATACATAGAGCAGATTTCAGTCTTTTCATTTACAGCTGTAAAATATCTCCACAGGATGCTCCTTTTCACTTACTGCAACCTACAGGGGTTGGACAGTGAAACTGAAACACCTGGTTTTAGACCACATCATCCCTTTCAGACAGCTTCCTCTTGCATCCACAGTTAATCCTGTTGGATGTGGTTCTTCCTTCTTGGTGGTATGCTGACATTACCCTGGATACCCTGGCTCTTGATACATCACAGAGACTTGCTGTCTTGGTCACAGATGCGCCAGCAAGACGTGCACCAACAATCTGTCCTCTTTTGAACTCTGGGATGTCACCCATAATGTTGTGTGCATTGCAATATTTTGAGCAAAACTGTGCTTTTACCCTGCTAATTGGACCTTCACACTCTGCTCTTACTGGTGCAATGTGCAATTGATGAAGATTGGCCACCAGGCTGGTCCGATTTAGCCATGAAACTTCCCACACTAAAATGACAGGTGTTTCAGTTTCATTGTCCAACCCCTGTACATGTGTATGCTCAGTGCTGCTGAGTCACGTGATGGCACGGCAACAAATCACAGAAGAGCAGAGGATGAGAGGGAGGAGCAAAGTGTGTGAGGAATGGTGTTTGTTGAGTTTGTTGCTCTATAAAACAGCCCTCCGTAAAGCTAGGACATCTTACTATTCATCATTAATTGAAGAAAATAAGAACAACCCCAGGTTTGTTTTCAGCACTGTAGCCAGGCTGACAAAGAGTCAGAGCTCTGTAGAGCAGAGTATTCCTTTCACTTTAACTAGTAGTGACTTCATGGATTTCTTTACAAATAAAATTTTAGACATTAGAGAAAAAAATTATTCATAACCATCTCAAAGATTTATCTTCATGTTCGGCTGCTTTCAGCACTGCTGGTATTTGTTTAGACTCTTTCGCTCCAGTTGATCTTTCAGAGTTAACTTCAATAGTTACTTCCTCCAAACCAGCAACATGTTTATTAGATCCCATTCCTACTAGACTGTTCAAAGAAGTCGCTCCAATTATTGATGCTTCAATCTTAAAAATGATCAGTCTGTCTTTATTAGTTGGCTATGTACCACAGGCCTTCAAGGTGGCTGTAATTAAACCTCTACTTAAAAAGCCATCACTTGACCCAGCTGTCTTAGCTAATTATAGGCCAATCTCCAACCTTCCTTTTCTCTCAAAGACTCTTGAAAGAGTAGTTGTAAAACAGCTAACTGATCATCTGCAGAGGAACGGTTTATTTGAAGAGTTTCAGTCAGGTTTCAGAATTCATCACAGTACAGAAACAGCATTAGTGAAGGTTACCAATGATCTTCTTACAGCCTCTGACAGTGGACTCATCTCTGTTCTTGTCCTGTTGGACCTCAGTGCAGCTTTGATACTGTTGACCATAACATTTTATTACAGAGATTAGAGCTTGCTATAGGTATTAAAGGTACTGCACTGCAGTGGTTTGAATCATATTTATCTAATAGACTCCAATTAGGACCAATTCTATTTACATTATACATGCTTCCCTTAGGCAGCATTATTAGAAAGCATTGCATCATTTATCATTGTTATGCAGATGACACTCAGCTTTACCTATCAATGAAGCCAGATGACACACATCAGTTAGTTAAACTGCAGGAATGTCTTAAAGACATTAAGGCCTGGATGACCTCTAATTTCCTGCTTCTAAATTCAGATCAGACTGAAATTCTTGTACTCGGCCCCACAAATCTTAGAAACATGGTGTCAAACCAGATACTTACTCTGGATGGCATTTCTTTAGCCTCCAGTAACACTGTGAGAAATCTTGGAGTCATTTTTGTCCAGGATATGTCCTTCAATGCACATATTAAACAAATATGTAGGACCGCTTTTTTGTATTTGTGCAATATTTCTAAAATTAGAAACATCCTTTCTCAGAGTGATGCTGAAAAGCTAATTCATGCATTTATTACTTCTAGGCTGGACTATTGTAATTCATTATTATCAGGCTGTCCTAAAAGCTCCCTGAAAAGTCTTCAGCTGATCCAAAATGCTGCAGCTAGAGTACTGACAGGGACTAGAAAGAGAGAGCAGATTTCTCCCATATTGGCTTATTTTCATTGGCTCCCTGTTAAATCTAGAATAGAATTTAAAATTCTTCTCCTCACATACAAGGTCTTGAATAATCAGGCCCCATCTTATCTCAAAGACCTCATAGTCCCATATCACCCCAACAGAGCACTTCACTCTCAGACTGCTGGCTTACTTGTGGTTCCTAGGATACTTAAGAGTAGAATGGGAGGCAGAGCCTTCAGCTTTCAGGCCCCTCTTCTGTGGAACCAGCTTCCAGCTTGTATTCAGGAGACAGACACCCTCTCTATTTTTAAGATTAGGCCTAAAACTTTCCTTTTTGATCAAGCTTATAGTTAGGGCTGGATCAGGTGACCCTGAAACACTACCTAGTTATGCTGCTATAGGCCTAGTCTGCTGGGGGGTTCCCATAATGCACCCATAATGTTTCTTTTCATTCACCTTATTTACTTTGTTTATACTCCACTCTGCATTTAATCATTAATTGTTATTAATCTCAGGCTCTCTTCCACAGCATGTCTTTTCTCTCCCCTCAGCCCAACCGGTCACAGCAGATGACCCCCCCTCCCTGAGCCTGGTTCTGCTGGAGGTTTCTTCCTGTTAAAAGGGAGTTTTTACTTCCCACTGTCACCAAGTGCTGCTCATAGGTGGTCGTTTTGACTGTTGGGTTTTCTCTGTATTATTGTAGGGTCTTTACCCACAATACAAAGCGCCTTGAGGCGACTGTTTGTTGTGATTTGGCGCTATATAAATAAAAGTGAATTGAAAAATTGAATTGTTTGCATAAATGTTGAATTATTGATGAAACAGGAGCAATGGAGGATTGAATGTAGTATTACTTCCTTCACTCTGGTATTGATCTGATACCAATACCATCATTGATATATACTGGTCAAAAAAATAAAGAGAACACTCAAATAACACATCCTAGATCTGAATGAATGAAATATTCTCATTGAATACTTTGTTCTGTACAAAGTTGAATGTGCTGACTGTCGGGTCGTGGTTGCGGCTCTCTCCCGCTGCCCCTCTTAGCAGGCGGAAGTGAGACCAATGAAAACAAATGCACCTTGATAATAACGTCACACTTTACAAAAACTCACTGGAGATGAGCAGGTTTCGTTTCCAGGATTTATTGAAGCACAAAGTTAAACAAAGTACAAGAAAGCAAAAAGTCTCCCGAGAGTGAGTGCCTTGGTGCTGTTGCAAGGGTGGTAGAGGAAGAGCAGAAAAGTAGACGTCCAGAGTTTAACAGAGTATAGGAAAGCAAAGAAGCCCTCCTGGGAGTAGGTGCTTTGGAGCTGCTGCAAAAAGGGGAGAAAGGAAGAGCAAAGAAGAGCCCCCTCCCAACTTTACCATGGCCATTTATAGCCCAATCTCACACCTCCCCCTGCTGTTATCAGGGCCAGAGGGCATAGTAGCATGCTCCTCATGCGACTATGAACCATGCTAGTTCACTCCTCGTGCAACAGTTCCATGACTTGGTCTCTGGGGCTAACATGACAAATAACTTTCCCACGGGAAAATACCTCCCACCTGGGCACTGCCTCGGCCTTCTATCCATATTTTCACATTACTTGAAACACTTTTGGGGCGGTCTTATCTCGATTCACACATCCACTCCCTTACAGTGGCCCAGGTGTGACTCCAACCCTCCTTTCCAGGACACACTCCCCGCTACTTGACCTTCCCTCTGGCGATGCTGTGTCAAAAGTGCACTGTGTACAAAGGTGAACTTCTAAAAATGACCGGGTGCAGTACTCCTAGTGGAAAAAAACCAGGCCTTGGGCAGAGTAGGCCTCAGTCCCTTTCCACCCACCTATAGCATGCAGTGTTCCAGTGTCTGAGTGACAACATAGGTGACAAATAATATATAATGTGACCATTAATTCAGATTAATATAGGTACTAATAAATGATATAGTAAAATACCAATATCAGATGATAAAAATTTCCAACATTCCCCCCTTTGATACCTATTGGTGTCAATACAAAATATTTTTATCAAAACAAGGGTAAGTATTTATTGAACAAGGTGAACATTCAAAACACTGTGTGAGCTGTTTTTATTGATATGATTATTCGCAAGCTTCAAACCTAAATCTTCTCACTCACATGGTGTGCTCGTCAACTCCGGATGCTGGAATAACAAACAAACTGATCCTACCAACACAGCATCCTCAATTGCAGGGCACACCATGCAGGTCAGAGGCACCTATACTTATAGGCACTAAAACATATTGTACATATATAGAAAAGGATTAATACAACTGCAGCATTGATTAAGGCATACTCAGTGAAAGACAAATTTCATAACATTGTCAGCATCCTTTAGACAATCATTCAGTCCTCCTGATGTTGCAGCATCTTCTTCAGGCTTCTGCAAGGACCACTTCCTCCATTCCACCTGTTCCCCCTTCATTGCTCTAAGCAAATCATTGAAGATCTTGAATTTCAATTCTCAGCAGTGAGCTTCTGAATCTCACTGGTTTGCTCTCCATCGGCGACCCTGGCCGTAACCAACTTACTGGTGACAAAATCAGCGTCACTGTCGAGCTCCGCTGCTTCACCCTTTAGCTGACTTGTTTCATAGACTAGGTTGCTTGAAGATGCGTTGAGCACTCCTGAACTGGAGGATCTCTCAGATCCCCCCCTAGCTACCAGCGTTGTTCCCGGTGTGCCCCGTGCCACGAATGTTAGGAGGCACTGGCTATCTGTTGTCATCAGAACTCCCACTGGCTGGGGCAGCAGCTCCCAGGAGCCACGTATGTGATGTCATCATGTCGTGAAGGCTCCTCAAACGACTCGGTCCCAGTCCAGGTGGCGTCCTCGGCCCACAACGCGTTCTTGTCAAGATGGCTCCTTCTTCTCTTCCAGAAGATCTATGAAGTTCTGGGTCCGTGCTGGACACCTGCTCTGCTGAGTCTCCCCTCTCCTTTAGCTGTTCCACGACAAGGCGAGCCTTCGCTGGTCACGGATCTCAGCAAGATTTTCTCCAATACGAGGCCAGGCTCGGCAGCCTCTTGGCTGGGGGAGTCTGAATGGGACTGTCAGAACCTTATCCTCCATTCAGGTTTTGTTGTTACTGCTTATATCATAAGACATAAGATTAATAATATCCATAACATGCAATGCTAAATCTACTTGAAGTAAAGCACTCCCTTTTCTTTATATTTGCTTCCTTTGGGTTCCACTTTTGAGAAGCACATCATTGCCTCTCATTGTTTGGCAGATGAACTACAAATATACTTACCTTTACAATCTGATTGCTGTGCTTCTGTGCAGACACTAGTATACGGTCTTAGGGATATGTAATCATGGCTGGAGATAAACTTTCTTAATTGAACAAAAACAAAACAGAAATTATTTTATTTGGACAACCCCACCCTGGTTGGGTATGAGAGCGCTATTGATTGTTTAGCCTCCTATTATCACCCTGTTATGTGGAACCTTGGTGATTTTTGATGGTGTATTAAAACTTAATAAACATATTAGCTTTGTTGTTAAGATGAGCTTTTCCAATTAGTGAAAAAATGAAGACCTTTTTCCCACAACATGACTTAGAGAGAGTAATTTATGCTTTTATTACTTCTTGTTTCAAACTATTATAATTCTTTATATGTTGGATGTGATCAGGTGTTACTTTGTTATTTAACTGACCTTTTGAAACCCTATATTCCTACCAAAGCCCTGCGGTCTGCAAACCAAGTGCTCCTCGGCCTCCTAAATTGAGGCTGAAAAGCAGAGGCAACAGAGCCTTTACAGCGGTGACATCTGATCTCTGAAATAATTTACCCTTTCACATAAGAGCAGCCCAAATTCTTAATCATTTAAAAATTTAAAAAATTTATATTTGTTTGCATACAGATTTAATTGAGTTTAGTATCCTGGGTTTTACTGTGCTAACACAGCTTTTTCTTTTTTCTGATTGATTCTTAGTATATATTTATTTATTGTTGGTTTAGAGACTGATCAACAGAGCATGTTTTATATAAACTATACTGCACTTTAGCTCAATTGAGATTGTTTTAATATGCTATAACATAAATTTTGAATTGACTTGATATTCCCAAGGATATTATCATATTTAGACAAGAAAGACCTCACTTTCTGCACTATGTTACCTATGTGGAGCAGTATTAATACTATTATTATTGCTAATAACATAGCAAATCATCAGCCTCAATTCCTAATGTCCTCCAACAATTATCCCCCCTTGAGGCTGATGAGTGCTTGACCATAACTTCCTACTTTGGCTCCACTGTCTGTTCTCCAGCTTCATGCTGACCCCTTCTGTATTCAGATTACTTATGTCCAGTGAAGTGTCACCCTTTAGTTCTCCTCTTCCTGGAAAGACAAAGTTAGCTCTGACTGGGCTATTCCCTGGATCACAACTTTGAGATCTCAGGAGCATTTGATTTTAATTTAAAAATAAAGGCCACTGCACTGGGAAGCTGTAAAGCATCAATTAACTGCAACACAGCCTCTCCATATACTAGAGGATTGCCTTCAACTCCATGAAATTCTCTCTATCTCTAAATATTAGCATTAGCATGACAAACCTCATTAGCATAGGCTGAATCAATGTACAAATTAAGTCTTACCTGTAGCCAGTTGTACAAGCTGCTGTTAAAGCTTTTTGTTCTGAGATCAGCGATGAGCTCAGCAGATCAACCTTCTGAGCTTCTAGAGCAGAAAAACTTACACCTGCAGAATTAAGTTAAACAACTGTGTAGCCCACATTACAGCCACACTCATCCCTAAAGCAAGAACCATCCAAGAGCAGTGTTAAATTAGCTGTAATAAATTCATTATGCACATTAATTTTCTCAGCTCCTGAATTTGTCAGTCTGTGGCACAATCATGAGGAGTTAATTTTGGAAACAGGGTTAACATTATTACATCCTTAATAGTTCAGGGGCAGATAATCTTACCTCCTACCCCATAGTCTTATTTGAGTGATGACAAACCTCGGGCAAAAAGCAAAGCCTACAATTGATGTGGCACACAAAGAGTTACAGAATGACTCAGAGCCAAAAATCCTGGTTTCTGAAAAACAAAGTCTGCTGCCATCAAACCTTGATAGCAAGGTGAGAAGCCAGCTTTCATGTTATCCAGTTTTATATTGTAATAAGGCAGGAGCTGCTTACCTACTGGGGGATTCTGCATAAGGGCAGCTCTTACCTAGCCCCTGTTATTAGCCACATATAAATGGAAAGGTTTTGAGTAATCTGATTACCCAATGCCAGGTCAGATTGCGTGTCCTGCTTCAGTGCATCAGATGTTGCTTCAGCTCCCGCCGATCACTGCAACTAAGGATCAGAGTTAGTTTGTCCTGCTGCCTTATTGAAGCAGCAGAGATGCAATTTTAAACACATAGTCACAAATCCACCGTCTGCTGAATCCTGCCATTCCCAAACATGTCAACATTCACCAACCATTTGCAGTTTTTCAGGTTTTAATCACAGTTTTTAACTGAGAGAGAACAATTAGCTTCCTCTGTCCACTAAACTGTCTTCCTAGATATTCAATGGTTTGTTAACAGAATTGCAAGAATTCTTCTCATTTTGTTCTGTTAGAGGACGACAAATCAGCTGCATACTGTGAGACAGTACTGAGAATACTCAGATACTTCAAAGCTTACACTAAAGTTTGGTTGAAGATATTAGGACTGTTAATCACAATTATCACAGTTATAGAATGTACCAAGTACTAAACATAAATACCACTTAATATCTGGTGCACTGTTAGAAAGCAAACATATGGATCAGGAACCACAGGTGTGTCAGAATCTGCAATTGCATCAGTATGTAACTGTCTGAATTTGGTTTCAATGTAGGAGCTTTAAAAAGCACTCCAGCCTTCAATAGCTCATCAATATTAAGCCTGATAGCTTCAATGGCATGTGACTTAAATGAACATTGCCTAATTTAATAAGGTAATTTGACCCCAGGTTTCAGCTCAACTGTATCAGGCTGGGCAAATTTGAGCCTTCCCTCTTTTCAAGGATTCAAGGATTTTTATTTGCCATCTATGCATGGACCAAGGTCCAGACACATTGGAATTTTTGTGCAGGGCTCTCTCGTAGTCAGCCCAGTATACTGAGTAGTTTCGCTCAGTTGAGATGGAACCTGTTTCAACAACTACTCCTGTTCAAATGATAATTGAATTTGATCCACACATGTTTATCTAATAAACAGTTTCATGCACTATTCATTCACACCTCAATCATACTTGGTGGTGGTAAGCTACTAATGCAGCCCTGCCCTGGGGCAGTCTGACAGAAGCGTGGCTGCCAATTTGCGCCCACACCACCAAACACCAACCACACAATCACATTCACACTTAAGCAATGTGGGGTAAGTGTCTTGTCCATGACACAATGACAGACAGGGACTCAACCCAGCAACCCTCCGGTTGCGAGGTGAGCACCTACCCACTGCGACCCACATTATTCACTAACACTCTCATCACTATTTTTCACTAAAATCCTAATGAACTGTTTGTCTTTAGAAATGTGCATTTATTGTGTAGTTAGATTCCCTCTAAAATAAGCTTTGTCTTTCTAAACCATCAGTGCAGTACATGAGAGTATGTCCACGAGCAATCAGCAAAGAGATGTGGCCCAGCATTTGACACTTGTTACCAGTTTTTCAGTCCATCAGGTGCCGCAGCCACACCCTGTGGAGCAAAGTAGATGTAGTCACTAGTAAAAAGAAAAATGTTCTTTTATTGATCAGTTCATCAAAACACAGTTCATAGTCTTTGGACTCCAGTTTCTCATCCAACAATAAATGTAGAGCAGTCCGGGCTTCTCAGCTCCTCAGCTCCTCCTTTGCGTTCGTACCCAGA
Source organism: Amphilophus citrinellus (assembly GCA_013435755.1). Taxonomy (NCBI): domain Eukaryota; kingdom Metazoa; phylum Chordata; class Actinopteri; order Cichliformes; family Cichlidae; genus Amphilophus; species Amphilophus citrinellus. Next base: position 6,614,039 of record CM024212.1, read on the forward strand.
GCTCCCACATTTCATCCATCGTTCATTCAACATGGAGTCTTCAGTCACTGGCTGCAACCAAAACACCTCAGGTTGAACCCAGACACAGTCTCTGTTGGCACATCATCATTCTGTGTGCTTCCTCAGTTGACAGTTTGCATACAGTTCTTCACTGCTACACATGATTTTGCTTCTAAAGAACACAGAATGTCTTTTCTCATGAGACTTATTGAAATGTCAGCTTATGTTAGGTTGCTACTTTTCCTCTTCAGGCCTTTCTGGACCTCCTTATGGCCAACAGGCTGTTGGTCTAGCCCAAGAGGTCATGTGGCAGTCTCTCTGGAGGTGACCTGTGAAGTTACCTCTAGGCAGGTTGTTCCTCTGTTGAGTAGGCTGAGTGAGTCCAAGCAGCGGTCCTGGCTGTGACAATTCTCTCCTTCCTCCACGCCAGGTCACTCTGCCTCTCATCTGCCTCTCGTCTCTCCAAGTCCAAGTCCAGATTGGTACCTTGATTAACATGCATGTGTACAACAGGCACAGCAGATTCAGTTAGAGTGTTAAGAACAGTTGGTGCAGGGAATCCCCCTGTTACCTGTGTAGTGCTGACAGCAGGAGGAGCAGGCTGGGTGAGTGAGAAGAAACTGCAAGACTCTGAGCAGTGTTAACAGTCAGCACTGCAGCCTGAGCCTCAGTGTGCAGTTATCAGAGGTGTTTAGCCTTCTCCTTCCTCTGATTGGTCAGCTCTCAGTCTCTCCTCTGCTGGAATGTACGCAGCCCTTTTGCTGGACTCTCATCCTCTGTCAGGATTTCTCCTATCTTAGAAGAGCTCTGCCATCAGGATACTGCAGCCTGAAAAACTCCACTATACAGTGTGTTGCATCTCCAGATTCACATCATCAGGCAGGTTAGTCTGGAATACTCTGCTCAGCTCACTGGGATGTCTCCCAAAGAGTTTAAATGTCTCAAAGTGCAGAGCAGCTCCTGCAGCATTTTCTCCAAAGGAAATGATGACTTACTTGGTTTTTGTGTGATGTTGAAAACAGTCCATCAACCAGTCTCACCATGTCCATAAGCATCCATGGCTCATGGGTAGACACACCTCACCCCCTTCACAGTGTAGCACACAGACACATTGCGCTCCCCTTCCTCCCACTCAGGAGGTAAGAGTTCATGTGTGTCTGGACGTCACTTTGCTGGCTGTCCGTCCAGTGTATTATCTTCCAAAGTCTGCAGCCGTCTCCCTCTTGTTCATGCCTCCTTTGCAGGAAGGTCATCCTCTTCCTTCTCCAGCTGTTGTTGTTGTTGTTGTTTAGGAAGGTTGCTGTGGAGACCTGCAGCGTCATCTGTAAATCATCTCTGGACACAATGTTAGTAGAAGAGAACAGATTGCATTCTGCTCATGTACTCTGCTCTTTGTCTTCATGGTTTTTGTTTAAAAGTCCACCTCTTGTGTGACGTCACTCACCGCAGTTTGCTCAGAGGACACGCTTCTCAAAAATGATCTTCAAGCACTTAAAAATAAAGTGGAGGCATTTTCTGCCACAATGGGGCAGAGAAAGACACTTCAGGATTTTTTCCCTTTTTTTTTTTTTTTTGACTGTTTCACCTCCACTTCATTACATCATTGTTGTTTACCATAATCTATTTAATCTAATTCCCCTCTATCATAACCCCAAAACCACTTTCTATCAGTAAACACATTCTCATCTATGTTCAACTCAGCAACATGCCATGTTAAAAGATACCAGGTGAAAGTCAGAGATGGAAGTCCATCATTGTCATTGTGCATACACCACACTCCTGTTTGGAGGAGGATATTACCGTTTTATTACCGTGTGCATGGGGCTGTTGATCGCCCCCCTGTTTTAGAGGGTCTCCATGGGTTCCTGCTCCACACTCGCTCTCTGAGAATAACACAGTGTCCACTGTGAAACAACAACTGTCTCTCTGGCTATAATTTCTACTCAAAGAGTAATCTCTCAGCACCACCAAATTTATTCATTTGTTATTTATTTTAAATGTATTTATTTATATAATAATTTGGTAAACTTACAGATTTACCTTTATAACTATGTTGGGAACCAGGCAGATAAACAGCAGAGAGGTCATTGCAACTCAATTTACTCCCTTCTTCTAAACCCTCCAGTATTCAAAGAATGTGCTGAGGTGAAGACATCATCTGCACTGAGAACACACACACAAATATCAAAACAATGTTTCCCGAGGACCAACTTACAGATTTTAAAGGTTTCTAGGAACTCCTTTTGACTTCATCTTCAATTATATTTTAAATTATTGGTTCTTGTGAGTTGTCAAAGCTTCAGGTTGATCAGCTGAGTGTCCTGCAGTCTCCTCAGCCTCCTCATTTCCTCAGAGGCTCAGCTGTTATTTCATCCTCTCTAATCTATACTCACCGCTCCTTTACCTCACTCACACCTACTACATTTATATTTTCAGTTCAATCTATTTATTTTAGGCTCAGTTTGTGTCCAAGCTATATTATTATCATTACTATTTTGTTATTATTTATTATTCATACTATTGTTGTTATTATAGCTATTTTATTTAATTCTCTCTTACCCTTATTCTCCCATATATTTTAACATTTCTTTCCCCTCAGTCTTCCAAATTTATGATTCATCCTTCATTCTTACCCATTCTCTTAGGCTTTTTAATTTTATTTGACTCTTTTTCTAGTTAATGTTACTTCTATTATTGGTTTTAATCAATCCAATTATTCTATCAGAGGTTTATCACATTTAAAAGGGTTATTCTTTTACTCAAATGTATTTAAACTGTTCCTGTTTTCCCTTTTTGGTCTCTAATTTAACACCTCTAATCCCTCCAGATTATCTACTTTCAAACTTTTTACACTCTTCAATATTAACCTTAAACTTCAATGATTAATTTTCCTAGTTTACACTTGTTTCTCACAATTTTATGCAAACTTTCATTCACCAATTACATAGGAAAGCAGACAAGCTCTGCTTTTAATATACACACACAAACAGATGTATGCTGCTGCAGGCTGAGGCCTTGCAGCCTGCAGCAGGTCCATCCTCACAAATCACTCCTCTACTACACTGACCACCAGTTCATGAACACATCTAGTTTGGTTTATTTAATCTACACTCAGATTATTTCCCAGTTATTTTATTGTTACCATTACATAATGTTATCTGTGATTCTACTACAGCTGTTAGAGATTTTATTTATTTCTCCACTATCTTCTAGTTTTCCCCAAGTATTTCCTCCCTTATTTTACCAATTTCTCCCAATTGTGTCACTTGTTCTTACTCACCTATTTTAAACTTCTAATTCTAATCTGCTTCTTTTCAGCTTTTCTTTTGACCAACATCAATTTTAACATTGTTTGGATGACTTACTGGCTCCGGCCGGAGCTTTGTTTTGTTCACAGGACTATTTTTATTTGAGCTCCTCCCGATTGTCCAGTCTTTAACCTATTACTGGTTACAAAGTTACTATTAACCCCAATTCATAAATTCCTTGTTCACATATACACAACTTTTCTTCTTTTAGAGCAGAGAGAGGACTGCCCAGCGACAGCTCTCTCTCTCTCTCCTAAACTCCCTGCCTGCTCACACACACACACATCCCAGGCTCTCTCTCTCACACACACACACACACACACACACACACACACACACACACACACACACACACACAGCTGCAGCACACTCTGTCATCCATTCACACCACTCACAGCATAACTGACTTGTATTCTTAAAGCAAATTTACAGCGATTAATAACAATAAATGAATTATATTCCTAAGGCAAAATTTACAGCAGAAGGTGATTACATTTGCGGAAGCACTATGTACAAAACATTATATGTACATATAACTTAGCCAAGTGGCACCACTTATCCAGTGCCCGACGTCATAATCATCCAGTCAGATCTCAATGTCTTATTATCAAAAGATTTCCCCCTTGAATCAGAGAGCTACCCCTAAGAGCGTATCTCGATCAGCCACTGGGATTTGTCGACCCCGCCCTGTGCAGTCCACTACCTTCAGAACCCGGAGGCTATTTCGGATTCTGAAGAATCGTGCGGTAACAGCCGTGTGACTTTGCTAGCTTCGTTTATTCAGACAGTGATTCCTCCAAGTCGAATCTTCAGTGCATTGTTACAGCAAAGGTCTCAAAATATTAATCATGGGACCCCCAAGAGCTTACTTCCGATACACGACCTGGGCAATATCTCCCACGGCAGATAGCAGCCTGAGCTCGTCCGGCCCAAGATAAAAGGTTAGAGCGGATAATTCTCAGCGGTAAATCTCCACGAGGACCTTTCACTTTATTCTCAACAGCGCTACTCAATATAATACCACACAAAACAAATAATGACAAGATGAACAGACAAGACAAACATCATTCACAGCTGCGATCTCACTCACAACACGCATTCATTCCGCGCCAAAGTTCAGCCATGCAAGAAAAACCCCAGACACAACGCCTGCTCAATCCAGGAGTCTCCTTTTATCCAGATTAGACCATTTTAGCTCAAAATAGCCGACCACAAAACCCTTAAATTTTACAAATTCTTTATCCAGAGCAAGACAGCTGTTTTATTTTGAAAGTGTAACCAGGAACTCGGGCAGAAGTCTCAACACTCACTCGAACAACACCAATGATGCAGAAAACTGCTTTACTTACTTTGTGCGCACTTTTGGTGTTCTCCGTAGCAACGTGAGGTTCCGTCCAAACCCTAGGTACCTCTCCAGCTGTTCTTATCTCGGAGTCCCATCTGGGGTGCCAAATGTCGGGTCGTGGTTGCGGCTCTCTCCCGCTGCCCCTCTTAGCAGGCGGAAGTGAGACCAATGAAAACAAATGCACCTTGATAATAACGTCACACTTTACAAAAACTCACTGGAGATGAGCAGGTTTCGTTTCCAGGATTTATTGAAGCACAAAGTTAAACAAAGTACAAGAAAGCAAAAAGTCTCCCGAGAGTGAGTGCCTTGGTGCTGTTGCAAGGGTGGTAGAGGAAGAGCAGAAAAGTAGACGTCCAGAGTTTAACAGAGTATAGGAAAGCAAAGAAGCCCTCCTGGGAGTAGGTGCCTTGGAGCCGCTGCAAAAAGGGGAGAAAGGAAGAGCAAAGAAGAGCCCCCTCCCAACTTTACTATTGCCATTTATAGCCCAATCTCACACCTCCCCCTGCTGTTATCAGGGCCAGAGGGCATAGTAGCATGCTCCTTATGCGACTATGAACCATGCTAGTTCAGTCCTCATGCAACAGTTCCATGACTTGGTCTCTGGGGCTAACATGACAAATAACTTTCCCACGGGAAAATACCTCCCACCTGGGCACTGCCTCGGCCTTCTATCCATATTTTCACATTACTTGAAACACTTTTGGGGCGGTCTTATCTCGGTTCACACATTTACTCCCTTACAGTGGCCCAGGTGTGACTCCAACCCTCCTTTCCAGGACACACTCCCCGCTACTTGACCTTCCCTCTGGCGATGCTGTGTCAAAAGTGCACTGTGTACAAAGGTGAACTTCTAAAAATGACCGGGTGCAGTACTCCTAGTGGAAAAAAACCAGGCCTTGGGCAGAGTAGGCCTCAGTCCCTTTCCACCCACCTATAGCATGCAGTGTTCCAGTGTCTGAGTGACAACATAGGTGACAAATAGTATATAATGTGACCATTAATTCAGATTAATATAGGTACTAATAAATGATATAGTAAAATACCAATATCAGATGATAAAAATATCCAACATGACAACAAAATCACACAAAAATCATCAATGGAAATCAAATTTATTAACCAATGGAGGCCTGGATTTGGAGTCACACACAAAATTAAAGTGGAAAAACACACTACAGGCTGATCCAATGTTGATGTAATGTTCTTAAAACAAGTCAAAATGAGGCTCAGTATTGTGTGTGGCCTCCACGTGCCTGTATGACCTCCCTACAATGCCTGGGCATGCTCCTGATGAGGTGGCGGATGGTCTCCTGAGGGATCTCCTCCCAGACCTGGACTAAAGCATCCGCCAACTCCTGGACAGTCTGTGGTGCAATGTGACGTTGGTGGATGGAGTGAGACATGATGTCCCAGATGTGCTCAATCGGATTCAGGTCTGGGAAATGGGCGGGCCAGTCCATAGCTTCCATGCCTTCATCTTGCAGGAACTGCTGACACACTCCAGCCACATGAGGTCTAGCATTGTCCTGCATTAGGAGGAACCCAGGGCCAACCGCAAAAGCATATGGTCTCACAAGGGGTCTGAGGATCTCATCTCAGTACCTAATGCAGTCATGCTACCTCTGCTGAGCACATGGAGGGCTTTGCGGCCCTTTTTTTAACCGTTTGTGCAGACACATGCACATTTGTGGCCTGCTGGAGGTAATTTTGCAGGGCTCTGGCAGTGCTCCTCCTGTTCCTCCTTGCACAAAGGCGGAGGTAGCGGTCCTGCTGCTGGGTTGTTGCCCTCCTACAGCCTCCTCCATGTCTCCTAGTGTACTGGCCTGTCTCCTGGTAGCGCCTCCAGCCTCTGGACACTACGCTGACAGACACAGCAAACCTTCTTGCCACAGCTCGCATTGATGCGCCATCCTGGATGAGCTGCACTACCTGAGCCACTTGTGTGGGTTGTAGAGTCCATCTCATGCTATCATGAGTGTGAAAGCACCACCAAGATTCAAAAGTGACCAAAACATCAGCCAGAAAGCATAGGTACTGAGAAGTGGTCTGTGGTCCCCACCTGCAGAACCACTCCTTTATTGAGTGTGTCTTGCTAATTGCCAATAATTTCCACCTGTTGTCTATTCCATTTGCACAACAGCATGTGAAATTGATTGTCAAACAGTGTTGCTTCCTAAGTGGACAGTTTGATTTCACAGAAGTTTGATTTACTTGGAGTTATATTGTGTTGTTTAAGTGTTCCCTTTATTTTTTCGAGCAGTGTATAACTGTCAATTTAGGATTGATCTGCCCACTAGTAGTGCTCCAATTAAATTAAAATGTTAATCATTCTTACTTAAGAAGACTAATCCTTTACTACTTGTTTTCTTATTATTGTCTTTTCAGACTGAGCCTCTGTGACCTCTCAGAGAGAAGCTGTGAAACTCTGTCCTCAGTTCTCAGCTCCCAGTCCTCTAGTCTGAGAGAGCTGGACCTGAGTAACAATGACCTGAAGGACTCAGGAGTGAAAGCTTTATCTTCTGGACTGGAGAATCCACATTGTAAACTGGAAACACTCAGGTCAGCATTCTTCAAATGATCAACAGATGACTAAAACCTGGTTTCCATTATTGTCTAACTGATGCAGGACCAAAAAGCAGCAAAACTAATGACACTCCCATCAGCCTCAGTCCTACTTTATGTAGATTTGATCATCATTTTGACTTCACTGATTTTATCACTTGTAGACTTTAACATTTAGACTGACTTGGTTATTTTGAACTCCTGTTTCAGTCATTTCATTTTAAACTGATTTGTTGCTGCAGTTTGTTGTCTGCATGCAGCTGCTCTGCTGTTCTCTAAGAGTATCTGTCATGTCTGCAGGCTGTCAGGCTGCCTGATCACAGAAGAAGGTTGTAAGTCTCTGGTCTCAGCTTTGAGCTCCAACCCCTCCCATCTGAGAGAGCTGGACCTGAGCTACAACCATCCAGGAGAGGCAGGAGTGAAACTGCTGGAGCAGCTGAGACTGGAAACTCTCAGGTATGGAGAGGCCTGTTGCAGCCACAGACAGTGTCTGATAGAGGAGGAAGCTGTACTTCACTCTGGCCCTGTCTGATGACTTCATGCTGGATACCAGTGTTATCTGAACAGTCACACATAGAGGAACCTTTTTACTTTGCTTCTATCAGAAAGTCTGCTTGAACAGAAACAGTAGATATCTGTATGGGGGTCTCAAAGGAGAAAATCTCCATCAACAACAATGGAGCAACCAGTTCAAAGTGATCTCTGCAGAGGAACAGTCTCACATTTTTACCCTCTGACCATCAGTGGGATTAAGTTTCATAAATCAATAAATGAGCCTTTCTATTGATTTCCAGTGGCTCATGTTCCTGTTAGGAGAATCTGAAATATTGAGCATCAAAGTCAGTGAGAAAAATCAAAGTGAAGCAGACGAGTATGAGAATCAGAGTGAGTGAAACAGAGCAGGAGAATCCAAAAACAGAAACTCATGAAAAGTGAAGTGACAGATGCTTCCTTTGTAGTTCACTGCAGCTGCCTTTGTTTGTGCACTGCAATAATGATCTGATCATTGATCCACTCTGATCATTAATATTCAGACCAAGTAGCAGCACATCAAGGACAGGAAAACAAAAAGTCAGCAGGTCCCTCTGTGATCATTTCCATGCAGAAAAATACAACAAACCTGTTGCATCTTTTTCCAGAGCTGTTAATTAACAGCTCACAGAGTCATTGATGTTCTCCATTTAGAACAAACACAAAGAGGACACAATCTGAAAATCAGTGTCTAACAGTGTGTGTCTGAGAGCGATGTAATGTCCATGTGTGCATGCTGACAGAGACTGTGCTGCTCTGACCCCCCTCCTCCTTTCAGGGTGGAGCCTGCTGGAGTCCGATGGCTGAGACCAGGTCTGAGGAAGTGTAAGTGTGTTTTTAATGTGATTGATGAAAACAAAGCAGCACACATTCAACCATCTTCAAACTGTCACATCACTCATTCACATCTCTGATGTCAGGAGTCATCATCAAGGTCTCAATCAATGAACAGATGATGGATCAATAACTGCAGCTGGATTGTGTTTGTTCTCTCCATCAGATTCCTGTCAACTCACAATCGACACAAACACAGTGAACACAAAACTACAACTGTCTGACAACAACAGGAAGGTGACACATGTATTGGAGGTTCAGTCATATCCTGATCATCCAGACAGATTTGATGACCAGTATCCTCAGCTGCTGTGTAGAGATGGTCTGACTGGTCGCTGTTACTGGGAGGTCGAGTGGAGCGGAGACATTGAAATATCAGTGAGTTACAGAAGAATCAGCAGGAAAGGAGACAGAGATGTCTGTGTGTTTGGAAGGAATGATCAGTCCTGGAGTCTGAGATGTTCTTATTTTTTTGGAGTTAATTACTCTGTCTGGCACAACAAAAGAAGAACATCCATCTCCTCCTCCTCCTCCTCCTCCTTCTCCAACAGAGTAGCAGTGTATGTGGACTGTCCTGCTGGCACTCTGTCCTTCTACAGAGTCTCCTCTGACACTCTGATCCACCTCCACACCTTCAACACCACATTCACTGAACCTCTTTATCCTGGATTTACAGTCTGGCATCCTGGTTCCTCAGTGTCTCTGTGCTGAGTTGAGTGTAAAGAGCGTCCTCCTGTCAGAGAAACTCTGACTGTTGAACAGATAGTTCAGTCTGTACATGTCTGTCTCTTTCACTCACAAACACGTTTTCAGATTCATGGATTCAATCAGTTGATGTTTGAAACTGTTCTCAATGATTCCTTGTAAACTTCTTCCTCTTCAGTCCTTTAAAGATGGAAGCTGCCATTATTCCAGGATCCACCTCTGGCCTCTGTGGGAGTTTGTCTCTTTTTTTTTTACAGGGATGGAAACCAACTTGTGAGTCCCTTGTTTTCAGTGTTTCTGAACATCTGGATGTGGCATACATGTAAATATGTAAAATATTTTCTGAGCTGTGTGTTTCAATGTATGTATTTTGTGAGGGAGCGTAGGTAAAGGAAGCCACCACCCCCACCCCCCCTCAAAATTATTTGACTTTATTATAAATGTTGTGGGAGAAAATATGTTGGGTCTCTCAGTTGTATACAAACAAACTGTGTTCCAGCGTCAGACATGGTACGACGCGAGCAGCTATTCTCCTGCTGTGCCACAAGGGGGAGCGTCCTCATGGAGAGCAAGTTACGCAGGGGTAAAGAGGGCTGGGCCACTACATGTAGGCAGTACGCCTAGGGTGAACCCAGAGGGAATGTGAGCTGCGAGTAACTGTGCTGTGTCTGTGTGTTTACAGCATTAAAGATGGGCGTACTACAAAATACACTGTTTTATGGACTTTAATTCAAGTGTGCAACAATTTAATTACAGGAGAAGTTAAAGGTGTTTCCTGGCTTTGGGAGAACCTGGTTTTTAGAATTTGCTTTAATAAATACTTGCTTAATTTTATTCCTACCTCTGCCCTTTGTTTTTGTTTAGTTACTTTTCTACAAACACAGAAACCACTGAAATGGAGTGGAAACACTGTGTTAGCAGACGGGTATATGACAAAGTTCAGGCTGACCCTGGCAGGTGCTGGATGATGGACTATTGAGAGATAGAAGGTGGAGATGCACTGGGATAAGCAGAGAGGTGATGCTGGCTGGTTCAGGGATGGCTCAGTTTATTTGATGAAATCCTGTCTGAAACTCAGACAGGAGCAAAATGACAACACTGTAAAATAAATAAACAAGGCTGCCCAATGTATCATCAAAAGGAGTCAGTTGAGGTGGTCCAGGTATCTGATTAGGAAGTCTCTTGGATGATGAGTTCCAGGCATATCCTAAGGGGAGGAGGCCCTGGGGCAGACCCAGGACATGCTGGAGAGATTATATCTCTCGGCTGGCCTGGGAACACCTTGGGGTCCCTCCGGATGAGCTGGTGGAGGTAGCTGGGGAGAGGGAGGTCTGGGCTTGTCTGCTTAGGCTGCTGTCCCTGCAAGCCGGACCCAGATAAGAAAATGGATGGATGCTCAATGTAAAAATAAAACTGTAAAGTTGTACAAGTCAAAATATGAAGTTAACAAAACTTATTTTTCTTGGGTCAAGTTGTTCCAACTTTTCTCCAAGTGTAAATATTACACATCTCAGTGAAGCTGTTGGGTCACCTTAATGTTCCTGTTTGGGTCCTGATGGCTCAGCTGGTCTAAAATATGAAGCTAGCTTTTTTCTTGGTCCCACTCACTGTTCTCTCACAGAGAGTTGGCCAAACATAATATTACAATAATGTCACTCCAAACATTAAATACACAAGTTTTTATTTTTAAAAGATTTGATTTCAAACAAATTTGTGAAAAAACAACACTTTAAAAACAGTAAACATTTCTAATACCAACCATAAGACAGCAGCACAAACCATAAAGTACAACATCATAATCACAGATATGTGGAATGATGGAGGCAGCTACATCAACATATCCATAAACACTGATCCGTGTCTCCATTCCTTCACATATTCCATATTTCATACTGAGAGTTCACAGAAGACCAAACATCAGCCCCAAAAAGCTCTGCAGTCCAAATATGTGACGAGTCAGACTGACATGAATCACACAGAGAAGAGTGTGAGCTCTCAGCAGGTCAGCATCATCATGCTGTTGTTCCAGGACCATCACTGAAACTGACCAATCACATTTCTGTGACTCTGTGTGACTCAGGAAAAAAGCCTGGAGAAATATTAAAGGCTTAAGCTCAACCTAAGCTGTAAAATGACTGCTGTTTAATGCAGAGTGGATGTGTCTGTATTACATGAGTCAGGTAGTACTGAGTGTCCACAGATGGAGAAGATGTCCTTTAAATAGATTTGACATGGTTTTCATTGTCAAAGAGTATTTTAACCCATAACTTTAGTAAACTAATCTGAATCTGAGTCGTTCTGTTGGCTAAACTGAACCAAACTGTGACTGAAAAATACTGAAAAATATACTAACACTGACTTCTGTGAGCATTTCTGTTTTAAAGGGTTTCTGCCAGCAAACTTCACTTGTGTCTTTGTAAAGCTCTGAGATCACAACAAGTTTCAGTGATGGGCTGGAACAACATTAATTATGCTGTTAATTAATGATGATGTTGAAACAACAGCAGGGGTAGATACCATGGAGGCTACTTGTGTCTGTGCTGCAGCTCAGCTGGAGCTCTGTAACAGTTTGATCAGCTTCAGTCTAGCTCTCAGAGTCAGTTTGGTTCTCAGCACCTACATTAATGCCAGCAGGTTTCTCCAAGTCTAAAAACTCTCTGATCTGCCTCATGTACCTCCAGTTCTCTGGATGTTTAGTGCTGAGAGTGTAGAGCAGATCAAACACAACACCAAACTCTGCAGCAGCCCCCCTCAGACATCTGCACCCTCCAAAATGACTTCAACTGATCCAGGGACAGCCTGCTCCTCCAGCAGGTCCTCCATCCTCCCTCTGATACAGGACTCCACGGGAGCACTCCTTCATTAAGAAAACAATAAAAAGTTTATAAACTGGTCAATAGTGTGATCATCACATCAGACAGCAGAGGGTTAAAACACTGGCCACATTCTGAGGTCATCATGATCATCAAAATCAAGAGAAAGAAATCAGCCTTTGACAGCTTCCAGCTGTTTGAGTGTGATTTCTAATTTTCTAAGGTGCACTTAAATGCAGCACACAGTCTTTGTGGTGTCTGTACTTGTGTAGCTGTGGTGACCACAATGTTCAGTAACAGGACAGTGATGCTGGTCTGCAGAAAGATGTTTCTAAAGACACTTCAGGTCCAAAATGATCCATTTCTGATGTTATATATTCATTCAATATTTAATGGGTTTCTAAATGTTTTCCTCAACATATTTTTAAATCATTATAACCATGAGACTGATCAGTTATTAGAGGTGTGATCAGCTGTTGAGGAAGTTGTAAAGAATTTCACAATAAAAGCCTCAATGATGAGGCTGTTCCTATTATTGTGTCCCTTTCATTTTCTTCTTCGTCCCCTCTGACCTCCTCCTCCTATAACTGGGACTCCTCTTCCTCACATTACTGGTCACATGATCCCTAAATGTAGAAAGAGGAGAAATCAGAGTGACCTTTGCTGTGAGACGCTCTGTTGGTCGATGAGTTTCATCACAGAAATCTGATAACAAGGAGAAGTAAGTTCCACACTGACAGGAGCAGGAAGTACTGTTTCAGTGTTGATCATGTGACGCGTCCTTTAGACTCAGACTGATACGAGTAGTTTAGCTGCAGCTCTGACACAACAGTGCTGCACAGCTTCATTGTTCAGGTGTGACAGAGAAAATGATCAGTTTGTTCATCGCTGCTCCATCGAACAGCTTCAGACTCACATGAAGCTGGACACAAACAGCCTGATACTGTGGATGATTTCAGTGTGTCTGCAAACATGTGACTAATTCAGCTGATTGAGTGACTGTGAAACCACAAACTTCCATCAGACATTTCAAACTGATTCAGCACTTCTCCCAAACCTCCTCTCTGGGTGCTTCCTGCCTTATTACACTTTCACTTCATTTTCCTCAACTTGGTGTCAGATGATCGTCTCTGTGTGAAGCTCCACATGCAGATTTTGGAAGCAGTTTAATTCCAGCAGAAATCTGACGCTCCATAGTTCACAGTAACAGAGAAGACTCAACAAAGGAGACCGACCAACAGTTCAAGTCAAGATATCATCAGAGGTATTTTGAACTTTATTTGGAAACTCTTTAAAATCTGGATTTGGTTGTGTAGCTGTCATGGTCCTGGGTCAGGGGGCCCAGTGTTATGTTCCTTTTGTGTAGTTCTGTTTTTGTTGTGATTGCTGTGTTTCTGTCTCCCTGTGTTCTTGTGTGTTGGTGTCTGTGATCCCTCTGTGTGTCAGTCTCACTAGGTGTCAAGTCTGTATGTACAGTGTTAGGTTACTTCCTGTCTTATTTTGGTAGTGTCTTGTTTCTTGTGCAGTGTGTTCAGGTTTTCTTCCTTGTCTCGTCAGTGTAATTTGGTTCATTGTGTTCCCTCCTGTTTCCACTTCCCTCATTGGCCCTGCTGTGTATTTAAGTCCTGTGTTTTCTCTGCTTGTTGTTCTGTTGTTGGTGTCGTCATGTTGGAGTGTTTGTGTGATCTTATTTTGCTTTGTTTTGGTTTATGCTCTACATCTGACTCCCACAAGGATTTTGGTTTTTGTTACGCAATAAACATCTTTTAAGTTATGTCTGTTTCTGGAGTCCTGCATCTGAGTCCATCTCTGCCTGTCACACCGTCCAACATGACAGTAACTTAAAGTGCTCATCAATGCGGTTTGCACTACTCTCTTGTACAATGTCAGCCTTAATATAACTCTTTGTTACCTACATTTTTATGTTTTTATATTTTATCTATTTCGTTTCTATATGTATAGTTTAGTACTCATTGTTGGCACTCTCACTTTGATGTTTAGTTACTGTAAATTGTATTTTTCCTGCTGCTGTTACACAATAATTTCACTTTGAGTATCAATAAAGTATCTCTGTATCTAGAATAACCTTCAGTTTGTTCACACATTGAAAATTCAACAGAATAAATGATTATTAAAATCATGGTTATAGATTCTTGTTTCTTGATACTGAAACAAAAAATCTGCCAAACAGATAAATGTAAATGTAATTATAGATTTATTTAAAGTACAAAGTGATGAGAACAAAATCTGTGTGATAAAGGAAGGTCTGCTGATTTCTCTGTTAAGGCCCATGAAGTGGAAGAAAAACTGAGATACAGATTTAAACCCACAACAATATGAAAGACTTCAGTCTATTTCAGCTTCATCAACTCAGCAGAGTCTCCAATACAGTAAAGCCAAAGTCCAGCACAGAGCGGCTGAGTGAATGTGGTCTGGACTCTGTGGAGGAGAGTCATGGTTTCAGAGATGAAGGACAGAATACCTGCTCTGTGATCCAGGTACACTCCTACTCTGGAGGACCGAGGACCTGAGACAGGAGTTTGGATGTTGTTGTACCAAAATGTAAAACTGTTGAAACAATCTAATGCCCAAGATTGGTCATTATGTCCCAACCAACATTCATTCCCATTCCCCGCTCTGCTGATATTCTTGTATGTGACTGCTATATAAACTCCTCCTCCTCTCCACTCCACCTCCCAGTAACAACGTCCAGTCAGGCTCTCTGAAACCAATCAGTGAATCTGTCTGGATGATCAGAATAAGACTGCAGTTGATTCATTACTCTTACTTTTCTGTTTCCCTCTGATAATAACAGCCATGTGTGTACTGTGTTTGGATCCAGTGTGATTTCATGTGAATATTTTAAGAATTCAGCTCTGGTCTTTGGCTCTGGAGGATCTGACAGTAAAACATCCTCTTCAGTGACGGTCAGTGAGATGTTTGTCTGTTCCTCTCCCAGGATGTCCTGTAGTTTCTCTCTGAACTCTGACACAGCTGATGTCACATCCTCAAAGTGTCTCAGAGGACCAATATTGATGCTGGATGAGTGTGTAGACTCACTGAGTGCTGACAGTGAGGGGTAGCTGTGTAGAAACTGGATGTGATCCTCTGTGTGTGAGAGCTGCTTCAGCTCAGCGTCTTTCCTCTTCAGCTCAGTGATCTCCTGCTCCAGCTTCTCCTGAAGCTCTCTGACTCGACTCACTTCAGCTTCCTGCTGGGATCTGATCTGCTGCTTCACATCAGAGCTTCTTTTCTGGATCAGACGGATCAGCTCAGTGAAGATCTTCTCATTGTGCTCCACTGTTTTATGAGCAGACTGATTGATGGCCTCCACCTCCTGTTGAAGCAGCTTCACATCTTTCTCTCTGTCCTGGATTCTCTGCTGGATGTTTAGTCGACTCCCCTCGAGCTCTCTCTGCCTCTCAGTCCTTTCTGCTGCAGCTGAGACTGTGTGGTGGCCTTTATGTTCATCCAGAGAGCAGAGATAACAGATACTCTGCTGATCAGTACGGCAGAACATCTTCATCACCTCATCATGATGAGAGCAGATGTTCTCCTGGAGCTTCTTGGAGGGCTCCACCAGCTTGTGTATTTCAAATGCAGAGGATTTGTAATGAGGCTGAAGGTGTTCCTCACAGTAAGAGACTACACACACCAAACAGGACTTCAATGCCTTCATTTTTCTCCCAGTGCAGACATCACAGGCCACATCTTCAGGTCCGGCACAGCAGTGATCAGCAGGAGCAGCTCGGAGTCCAGTCTTCTTCAGTTCCTCCACTAAATCTGCTAACATGGTGTTTTTCACCAGGACAGGCCTCGGTGTGAAAGACGTTCGGCACAGAGGGCAGCTGTAGATTCTCTTCTCCTCCTCTTCACCCCAGAAGCCTTTAATACAGTTCATGCAGTAGCTGTGTCCACAGGGAATAGTCACCGGATCCTTCAGTAGATCCAAACAGATCGAACAGCAGATTCTTGTTTGGTCCATTCTTTGCGACCCCTCTCTCAGTGACTGCGTGACAGTTTAACTTTCTCTGAACAGAAACAGCCTCTGTGCTCTGAAGGGAAACAGATCTCTGCTCCTGTTCACCTCCTACAGGAAATGAGGCTCACCAACAACTGCATTTACACCATGTGGTTCAGACCCATCCTTATACACACAGATCAGTGAAGGGAGGTACTAAAGAAACCTCCTGACAGTGACAAAGGGCTCTCTATTACTCCTCTTACACCGCCGAGGTGCCGGTGCTCGTGCCAGTGCTGGTGTCGGTTTCAGATGAACCGGTGAAACGCTTAAGAACGGGCCCGCGTTTCCACCGAATGTGAACTGATCCTTTATGTATGAGTGTGGGTGGGTCCTCGTCTGGACACGGGCACAAACGTGGGAGAACACGCTCCCCTTTCTGTGCTGCGAACAAAACCAAATACTGCAGCATCTGTGTCAGGAGCACAGCTATATATTTCCTGAGGTGTATGGAGACACAACCCAAACCACACACACACGCACACAAACACACAACGCAGCCTCTCAATATAACTTATATTGTAACTACAGCACACAGTTGCAGGACAGTGACCTGTTATTTTACTACTGGTAACTTAAGCCAACCTGAGTATTTAAAAGCTTCATCTTGATAAAAATAAAAACAGTCGCGATCGAGCACGTTCTCGAAAGCGCGCACTGGAGCGCCTTGTGTGTGTGTGTGTGTGTGTGTGTGTGTGTGTGTGTGTGTGTAGGGGCGTGGTGGCCATCGGGAGGTTCGGTAGGTTTCCCGAACGGCCGGTGATCATAATTTTTTTTTAACCCAATTAAGCACAGCAGCGCTGCTGCTGCAGCTCTCAGGTTCAGTCCGCACCTGCAAATAAAGTTCTCTTGTCTTAAAATTACGGTTTGTCGGTTGTACGATCGGATAAAAGGCCTCTCCAAACCAAGCTCCCGGGCTGAATTTTAACCCCAGCCCGTGTGTGTCGGGGGTGAAGGAGCACAGTGGCGCTAATCAGCGCCGTGCCTCTGTTATTGATCATATCACAGGCACAGCTGTTAAACACAGAAAATGCGACTAGAGAAATAATTTCTCTGCATCGCTTTGGCCAGAGGTGCAGCATGTGCATCATTTGGTGTTTGAAGCAGCAAACAGAAGCAAAGGGTTAAAGGAAGAGACGATTGAAGAAGAAGGAAAATGGAAAACAAGACGTCACTGAGCAACAAGCTGACAGAAGCACAGCCAACAGTTTCCTCTCAGTACTGAGGCTGATCATTAACACGGAGCAGCACCTGACAAAGTCACGGGCAGCGCTGCAAAGGATGCAAGTAATACTTTACTTAATATTTCAGATACTGCAGTATTCTGTTTTCTGCTCCTTCACAAGTGAATATGAGAGTTTCTGCTGCACTATATTAAGCTCACAGCTGCAGCTGTGAAACACTTTCATATGAAGTCATATTAAAAAAGATGAAAAGCTTCCAACCTGTTTGATTTGTTGTGACAAAAAGCATCTGTGACACATTTCAGATGGAAATGATTTGTTAGCAGATCAAACTCAGAAATTTAGCTTCATTTGAAGAAGTCGACACTGAAACATTTAAAGTTCCCAAATGATTGACAGAGATTATAGAAATGTGCAAAAGATGAAGAGAAATGTTGGCATCAGGACTGTTTTTCTTCTCTGCCATTAAACATCTCACACACAGCCCCTCACATTCATCTGGGAGCCTCTGCAAACCACTGGATATCTAACTGTACACAAAGCAGACCAAATCAGCTGCACCCAGACCAGCTGGAACAGCAAAATGCTGCTTACACTGTGATGCATCAGTTTCAGGACTCTAATAATGTCACATATGACAGCAGATCAGATGGAGGCATTATTTTCCTGCAGTCAGCAAATCTACTTTGTACTTTACCCTGTTCTTTTAGCTAAAGGCTCTAAACAGCACTTCCACCATTATTCATGTGGAAGAACGGCTCCTGAACTCTGCAGCCAAAAAAATGAACAAAACAAAGATTGAAAGGGGATCCAGGATGGTGATGATGATGATGATGATGATGATGATGATGATGAGGATGGGTGAAATAAAAAGTGACTGATGTCTTAAACATAGAACACAACTGAAAAGTGTCTCTAAATCCTTGGGATAACAAGACAGTCTTGCATCATCACAGTTGTTCTTGCTGAAATGAAGAAATGAGGACAAACATCTTCCAGGTTGTCTCATTTATGCTCCCAGAACTCTGCAGTGGCTCCATTCTATCCACTAAACCAAAGTCCAGCATAGAGCGGCTGAGTGATGCAGTCTGGACTCTGTGGAGGAGAGTCATGGTTTCAGAGACGCTGTAGAAAGCCAGGACGCCTGCACTGTGATCCAGGTACACTCCGAGTCGGGGGTCCACGGGCCCGAGATGTTTTCACGCAGTTACGGATGAACTTGTAGCTGCTGCTGCTGTTACACTCCAGCGCCCAGGACTTGTGGTTGAATCTAAATGTGCACTTGTTCATGGAGTCCGCTCTGCTGATGTCTTTGTATGCCAGCGCCACTGTGACTGTCTTCCTGCTCCACTCCACCTCAAAGTAACCACGCCCACTCAGACTCTCTTTACTCAGGACCTGCTGCCACCTGTGCAGGTGATCAGAGTAAAACTGCTCCTCTCTCATTAATCGTCCCCTTAGAATTATAAGGTTCTATCTTCATTCTGACCAGTTTGGAGATATTAAATAATAGAACCTTATAATAAAAAGTTAAAGCTTGATTTTTTTATATAGAACCTTTTTGTTTTGTGAATAAAATGGCCAAAGTTGCATATAATTGAAAAAAATCTCTTGGTCATACAATTAGAATATCATGAAAAAGCTGATTTATTTTAGTAATTCCATTCAAAAAGTGAAATTGTATATTATATTCATTAATTACACACAGAGTGATATATTTCATGTTTATTTCTTTTAATTTTGATGAAATTTAATTTTAATTTTAATTTTGACTGACAACTAATGAAAACCCCAAATTCAGCATCTCAGAAAATTAGAATATTGTGAAAAGGTTCAATATTGAAGACACCTGGTGCCACACTCTAATCAGCTAATTAACTCCAAACACCTGCAAAGGCCTTTAAATGGTCTCTCAGTCATTGTCAGATCCTACGCTGGTGCAGTGGGTCCTGCTTCAACAATGCCTCATGTAGTGAGAGTATGCAGGCAGTTCCTGGAGGATGAAGGAACTGATACCACTGACTGGCCCCCACACTCACCTGACCTAAATCCAATAAAGCACCTCTGGGACATTATGTTTCAGTCCATCTGACACCACCAGGATGCACCTCAGGCTGTCCAGGAGCTCAGTGATGCTCTGGTTCAGATCTGGGAGGAGATCCCCCAGGACACCATCCATCATCTCATTAGGAGCCCCAACATTGTCAGTCATGCATACAAACACGTGGGGGTCACACAATCTACTGAGTGCTGTTCTGAGCTGCTGCAATGAAATCTCTGCTAAATGGACTCACCTGCCACATCATTTTTTCACTTGGATTTTCAGGCTGTCTTTGAATTCAGCCTCTGTAGGCTGATCATCTCCATCCAATGATGTGGCATCCTTTCATTCCTCACACATGACCCGCTCCATATCAGTGCAGATATCCAGCATTTGAAATCTGAGCTGTTTCCAAAGTGTTCCTTGAAGTTTCTGAGCAGTGTGTTTTACATGAAGAGTTTTTAAATGATCAAATCATTGAAAGGTTTTTATAATTGTGCTGCTAACTGTTGTTAACCACACTGATACCAACAGCTTCATATTAATGTGGATGAACTGGACTGTTCCAGAGAAACTATCAGGATCACTGCCCTCCAGTGGTCACTGTCAGTAACTACAACTCTGCACATCCAATAATCCTGACATTATGACACATTTCCTGCAGTGTTTCAGCACTAATGTTCATCAGTGTGATAATGACGCTCTATATGTGAACACAGAGGTTATTAAACACTGACGTCAGCAGAGATGAGCTGATGAGTGCTTACTGCCCTCAGGTGGTCACAGAGAGGAACTGCAGGTTAGCTTCAGAGAGCAGATACACTGTAACAAATGCATATTAAGAGGTTTCTCCCCATCAGTGTGAATTTAATCCAGACTTTATAAAGGACACAACTCATCAAACACATTAAAGACACAAAGTGAGAAAACAGCAGTAATTTGTTATTTGTGGTGTTTGAATTTCAAGTGTCAGACAGAAATGATCAGAGCTCGTGGACACTGAATGAGGACAAAGTGTCTTTGTCATCGTCTCAAACAGGAACATCTCGGGCCTGTATGGGCTCCATGTGCATTCACACAGTTTGATTTTTCACTACAATTTACACAGACAAAAAAACAGAAACGGCTCATTTTTTCATCCTTTTTGATTATTTGTTTGTTTTTTGGTAAAACCAAAGTAATGTTTTCATTGTAATTATTTTTTCTTCATCACAGATTAATTCAGCCTTCAATATTTCATTGTCATTGCCGGGTGTGCCTTCAGTGCCTCGTTGCTTCTGTTTGGTTCGATCACTGACGTTTGTGCTGCGATCTTGGAGAGAAAGGCTTGTTTGCCTCCAGAGGTTCAGTGTGTAAAGAGAGAAGCTCACAGCTCTGTGATCATGTGTCACACTTACTTTTACTGCACATTTGATGCAGTTCAGCCTTTAGCAGCTGATTTCAAATGAGCAATAATTCATCTCTGTACACTGAGAGGCGCTGCACATTATTGTGTCTTATGACAAAGGACAGTAAAAACCTCGGTCACATTAAATAAATGTTCTGTCTTTGATTTCCACATGTGCTCATTTAAATGTTCTGGATTATCAGGAACAGCTTACTGGAGCAGCTGGATCCTGAGAGCCTCCTGGAGGTCAGGGTTCATTGTGGTCCTGGCTGCTGTTGGCAGTAAAGTAACAAATGTACTTCTTCTTGTACTCCAGCCATTAGCGAATACTTCAACTCTTAATGAAACAGACATGTGGAAGAAGCTTTCCTCTGAGAGTCAAACTTGTGTCAAAGATAAAGCAGATAAAGAGTCCCAGAGAAAAACAGTGATTTCCTCACAGTGCTCACTGAGAGGCTTCCTGCTCCTCAACAATACAAACTGTTCAGTTCACATGTGATTAAGGACGCAGCTCAGCTAAAACCACTCAAACTAAACTGCACTCTTTTCTTTCATATGCAGTGAAAGCAGTTTGAATTCAGACTCACAATATAAACACACCATTTTAGAGGCTGCGTTCAAGAACAGGACAGTGATGCTGGTTTCTGTGAAACCTCCAAATATTTCCAGATGTTTCTAAAGATGGAAACAGAATTGAAGCCCAGCTGATCAGTTTCTGATGTTCCTGACTGTGAACTTGACCTCAAACGCCTCTCTGTGTGTTTCCTTCCTGTTAAACTTTCACTTTCTCTCTCCTGAACTCGGAGCTGCAGATGATCGTCTCCGTGTGAAGCTCCGTGTGAAGGTAATGAAGCAGTCTGTGAGCTTTTCCTGGCTAACATCAGCTGTGTGCAGCTTAGAAACACCACAAATCTGCCGCTCCATACTTCACGGTAACGGACTCACAACAGGAACAACGAGGCCGAGCGTGCCGCTATTTTGTGTGTGTGAGTGTGAGTCCGTGGATGAGAGTGTGGTCCATCTAAATGATGTAACCACATTGGTGTCGGTTAAAACGTTACAGTTTTAATGTCACTTAATAAGTGTTCCTTTATAGCCTGCATGAATATCTGGTTTATGGTTGTTTACTCCTGTTTCAATGATATTGTGGAGCAGCGGAACCTTTGTGTATCTGTCTCGTTAGTCTCGCGATAATTAGCGGCTTTCTTTCGATATTGAATTCTCGCCTGAAACGCGGTTCCAAGAAGCGAAATGAGCACATTAATCACATCCTTCATATGTAAATGTCTCCCAGTCTTTCTTGTATAACTGCTGCTGTGATTGATGAGTTTTATAAGCAGAGAATTCTGCACAGATCCAGATTATTAATGTTGTTATTGACAGACTGTCAGTGGGAACTTGCTGTATTAGAGAAGTTTGTTACAGCCAAGAGAGTTTAGAGTTAATTAAAATAACAAAGTGCTGAGTCCAATCATCAATAAGCTAAACATACTTGTGTGAAAGCACAGGTGATGCACTGAGTTTGCTCTATTTAAATAGGAGCCTGTAGCACATTAAAGCTGCAGGATACATGTGCTGTTCACCAGGATTTCAAAGAGTCTGCAGATGTGAAAAAGCTGTAACTGCAGATGGTTTTGAGTCATGAGAAATGAATGAAAGCAGAATGTCACTCTATTTTGACTTTATCCACTTTGATGGTTTGTACTGCACATTTAAAGCACTGAATCATCGTAAATGAGTTGAAAAGAAATTAACATCCTCAGTCTGGAGAAAGACACGAGTGTTGGTGAGCTTCTTACCCTCCCTCTACATTTATTTTACAGACATTCTTGTTGCTGCTGGAGTCTCTGAGCCAGCCGGGACCTGCAACAAGAGCAGTTTGTTTGTGTCGTCACTTCAGGAGAACGAGAGGTTTAAAGCTGTGCAGCATCCTTTCTTCCTTTCCTTTAGGCATGAACAGAGTGATGCAGTAAGTTTAACAGAGCAAAGCAGGAAGAAAGAACAGCAGCTGAGGCAGGTTAAGGTCAAAGTCACTATGAGATCAAATCCAGTCGTGAATGAAGGAAACAGCAACACTGTTCTTAGTCTGAACTAGAGTATCCAAGTACATTTACTGCAGTACTTTACTTCTTTGTTCTCTTAAAGTTTTGCTACTATATTTGAATATTTGCAGGTTGTTTCTCTTTTTTCTGCTCGACACTTTTTCACAGCTACAGTTACTTCAGCCTGTACAGATTCAAAGTACAGCTTACATGTTACTGAGTGTAACAGGATCTACTTTCAGTACTTTAAGTACACGTCACAGTGTCAAAGTGAATCAGTGTGTGTGTGCTGGGCTGATGTGTGTTTCCTCTGCAGGTGAAGGTAGAAAGTGTGTGTGAGCTGATGTGAATTCAGCAGCATGGATCAGTGTGAGGACAGAGAGGAGGGAGTCCCTCCCTCTAAAACCACTCTGTGTGGGGAACATGAGAGCCAGACCAAAGCTCAGAGGTGAGATGACCATCTCTAACTGTCCATGACTCTTCTCCATGTCACAGCTCAGCACTCACATCACTGCTGCATCATTATTCACAGGAACCAACCTGAACCTGAACCTGAACCTGAACCTGAACCTGAACCCAGCTGTGTGTCGTTCAAGAGTGACCGGTCAAAGGATTTCTATATTACGTTTAAAGCAGGTGTTCCTCCTCCTGCAGAGAGGTAATGTGTGTCTAAATGTTGTTCCTGACTCAGTGTTTCTGAATAAATTCTCCATCATGTTTCACAGAGAGAGAGACTGTCTTACTCCAGGGCGCTTCAGCTGAAAGGAAATCTTTGTGAAGGAGTTGGTGAGAGCTGTTAGGACTAAACCACAGTGAGCTGAAAGCTGTGAACAGCTGCAGACTGAGCTGTAGATTCTCAGTGGGATCACTGAGGGCTAGTAAAGCTTTGCTGCTACAGGGAGTCATCTGCTTCACTCTTCATCCAAACATCACTTCATGGACTTTGAGCTTGTGTTGGTCCCTGTGTGGATGAGAGCTAATTCTTCATGATTCCTTCACAGAGTGGATCAGGAGAGCTCAGAGGTTCCCAGTGGTCAGTCTGCCCAGCAGCATCAAACACAGCTGGACTCCATATTTATGGTTTGTACATGTACAACAACTACTGTTACATCTGTTCTTTCAGTCATCTCCATGCTGCACTTTGTACACCAGTGGATTGCACTGCTCAACATTGTTACCAAAGATGTCTGCTTCACAGAGAAAATGTGCTTTTTCTTATGGATTTTGATCTCTGTCTATAGATGCTCCACAACCATTTTTATTGAACCATGTAGAGCAGCAACAGAGGAAATGCAGAGGAAGTGATCAGAACATTTTGTGTGGATGTCATTATCTTGTTATTACTGAGCAAGTATCTCTATGCTGTCAGCAAAGCTGCAATAAGTGAACTGTGATATAGTCAGGGGCGACTGTAGTTGGAAAGTCAAATCCAAGGTCAGATTAGAGGTCAAAGGTCAAATAGAGATAATATCATAAGATTTGAAAGTTTTAGTGGTTTGTGGTTTCAATGAAGAAGTTTTGGCTTTACAGGGTTTATACAGGAATCCTAGAGTTCAGTTTACTACCTTTTACTACCTATTTTTACTACGTCTAAAATATTTTTACTACCAGGGTGAAATCGAGCAGCAGCCTTTTTTGGGGTAGCGGTGGATTCACAGCACTAAGCCACGTACAATGATAGCCCATCTCTCACCAAAGACAAAACTTTATCCCACTTACTTGAAGGTGTAACTGTGACTTTGTCTCGACTAAGAGCTCATACACATTAATATTCCAAACACATTTCAAGAAGACAGGAAATTAGTTTTTTTAAGAATATTAAAAAAATGCAATGTTTCACAAGCCAATGATTTATTTTCCAGTAGAATATTGGAATACTGGTTTGCTGCTGAGGTGTGACGGCAATACATGGGCTCGTAGCTGACCTTAAGGTTGCAGTTGCATTGCTTTGCGTAGCACCAAAAAACGAAATAGGGATCTGCTCCCCACGCACGAATCCTCTCCTGGTGAATGGTGGATGCTCGGTGTGATTTGATCGCCGTCACACTGTTCCAGGTCAAATCTATATTTTTCCTGCACACTTTACAAAACGCCTCTTGATCATTCCCCATGACCGGCTTAACCCTCTGGGGTCCGGGGTATATTTGGCCATTTTCGCTAACAGCACTTCCTGTTAGTGAAACTCACATTTTTGCCGTTTATTTCTGCACAAAACACCCATCGAAGGTGAGGACGATATACAGGAAAAAGCATGGCATAAATTATTGGGCATAACTCTGGTTTTACTTGGCCTATCAACGTAATTTAAAAATTGTTACATAGTTTGAGTCTGCACTTTCAATTCATGGCAGCAGCGTCCTAATGCTACATCATCTCAAATCGGCGATGTCATTTTGACGCGCCAGCACGTCCATGGACTCCAGAGGGTTAAGCCAGTCTTTGAATGCCAGGTCAGCGAGTCAAAGTTGTGAAAACTTACATTTTCCCATGACGAGGTGCAAAATGACTCCGCGCATGCGCACAGCAGATTGGACAGCGGAACCAATCGAGTCTATCAACATCAGCTCAGGTCCTGCTGAGTAGTTATATTTCTATACAGATTTTATAGTTAAACGAACTTAAAACAAAAAGTCTGCATCAATGGAAAAGTCAAAATAAATTGAAGGGGTGATGAAAAATTTACTACCCGCAGAAACCCTGTTTTAAAACACACCTTGAAGCATATCAAGGAAACTAGAACGAACCAACAATTAAGCAACATTTTTAATCTCAGTGGCCTTGAACTCGTCCGGCTCAGGGATGAGTTCCTGCCCCAAATGGAGGAGTTCAAGTATCTCAGGGTCTTGTTCACAAGTGACGGGAGAAGGGAGCGGGAGATCGACAGATGGATCGAGGCTGCTTCTGCAGTGATGCGGACGCTGCACCGGTCTGTCGTGGTGAAGAGGGAGCTTAGTGTAAAAGCGAAGCTGGTGATTTACCGGTCGAACTACGTTCCTACCTTCACCTATGGCATACCTGTCAAGTCTCCCCATAACAAAACCCACGTTTTGTTATGGGGAAGTCAAAACTTGCATCCCGCCCTGCACACACAGTACCACGCCTTGAGCTTTGTGCTGCCGTGCTCGCTGTTGACATGTTTGAGCTGATCAGAGACGAGCTGGACATAAAAGTGGACAATGTGAAATTCTTCACTGACAGCAGGATTGTGCTAGGGTATATACACAACTCCTCAAGAAGGTTCTACATGTATGTTGCCAACAGGGTCACGTGCATTAGAGCATCCACGCACCCTAGCCAATGACATTATGTCCCAACTGCTCTAAATCCAGCTGACCAAGCCATGAAGTCTATTCCAGCAGCCGAGCTGCAACACAGCAACTGGTTCTCAGGCCCAGCTTTTCTGTATTTGGACAAATCTGCAGTTACATGAGACCAACCCTTTCCCACTCATTGAACCCAAAGCTGATAAAGAGATACGTCCAGAAGTCAAGGCATTGATAACTGTAACATCAGAGTCATGCCTAGGCTCTCAACGCTTTGAGAGATACTCAAGCTGGACCACACTCTGTAAAAGCATAGCTAGGCTTATTCATGTTGTTTCATTCTTCAAACAGAAGACGAATGAACAAAAGGGATGGAGAAGTCTCAATGAATTGCCAAATATTGATGAACTCAAACAAGCAGAAGCTGTTGTCATCAGAGCTGTCCAACGTGACGCTTTCAAAAAGATGCTGAAAAACACCAAGGAAGGAAAACAGACAAACACAAAACATGACAGTCTTAAAAAGCTCAATCCAGTGGTGGACAAAGATGGCCTCTTACGTGTTGGTGGCTGTCTCTCCTCTGCTGAACTTGAGAAAAATGAAAAACATCCTGTGATTATTCCATCTGCCAGTCACATTGCTACACTACTTGTAAGACACTTCCACGAACAAGTGGCTCATCAGGGACGACACATTACCGAAGCAGCTGTCCGTGGTGCTGGCTACTGGATAGTTGGAGGTAAGCGTCTTGTGTCTTCAGTCATTCATAGGTGCATCACATGCCGTAAACTGAGAGGTAAGATGGAGGCCCAGAAAATGGCGGACCTACCTGCAGACCGGGTAACCCCCGAACCTCCCTTCATCACTGTAGGCTTAGATGTTTTCGGGCCATGGACAGTTGTAACACGACGCACAAGAGGTGGTAGTGCCCATGGGCGGTGCTCTTCACGTGCATGTCAACTAGGGCTGTACACATCGAACTCATTGAGACCATGTCTACAGACAGTCTCATAAATGCCTTGAGAAGGTTCTTTTCTATTTGTGGACCAGCCAAACTTCTGCGCTCAGACAGAGGCACCAATTTTGTAGGAGCATGTAAGGAATTGGGCTTAGACAGACAACACAGCAGTGGGAAACTACCTCCAGGCAAGAGGATGCTCCTGGGTTT
Organism: Amphilophus citrinellus; assembly: GCA_013435755.1. Classification (NCBI taxonomy): domain Eukaryota; kingdom Metazoa; phylum Chordata; class Actinopteri; order Cichliformes; family Cichlidae; genus Amphilophus; species Amphilophus citrinellus. Next base: position 6,641,246 of record CM024212.1, read on the forward strand.
TCAACCCCCCTCATGCATCGCATATGGGAGGATCCTGGGAACGGCTTATCGGGGTTGCAAGGCGCATTCTGGATGCAATGCTGTTACAGAAAGGACCAACAAGTCTCAATCATGAAGTCTTGAGTACCTTTATGGCAGAGGTGATGGCGATTATTAATGCAAGACCTCTTGTCCCAATATCCACCGACCCAGACTGTCCTGCAATACTCACCCCAGCGAAGCTAGTCACACAGAAGTTGGATACAGTTTCTGCCCCTTCTGGGAACTTCTCTTCAGGACAGTTGTATGGGAAGCAGTGGAAACGGGTGCAACACCTTGCCGACACCTTTTGGAAAAGGTGGAAAGGAGAATATTTGTCCACCTTACAGAGTCGTGCAAAATGGACTGAAAACAGGCCAAATGTGATAGAAGGAGATGTAGTCCTGTTAAAGGAGGCCCAAGTTAACAGGAATGAATGGCCTATGGGACTAGTTACAAAAGCCTTTCACAGCAACGACAAGAAGGTCCGCAAAGTAGAAGTGCGGATTGTGAAAGAAGGAACTCCCAAGGTTTACCTAAGACCAACCTCAGAGATTGTGGTTCTGCTTTCAGAGACTCAATGAGTATGCTTGAAGCAAGAGCAGAAAAGTGTTTAAATATGTTGTATTGATGTTTGTTGTGATATAATGTGATTATATCAAGCAGGGAGTGTGATGTCTTTAATGTGTAATGTGTTTATGGTGCAGAGAATGGATGTAAAGTTAAGAAATCAGTTCATAGTTAATTAATGAATAGGTTTAATTCATTGTAAATCAGTTTTAAGAAGTGTTCTGAGAAATTATCAGAGTGAGATATCTGTATGTTGCTTTTTCTTTGTGGTGACTGTTGGAGTAGGAGTGGTGCTCTCATCACAATAGTACATCTTTAACGTCTTTTTCTCCAATGGTAAAAAGCAAATCTCGGACTTTGTGTTAAATGTGCTCTTTACGCTTGTCCCTTGGGAAATGTTTGTCTTTGTGAGTATTCGTGAATGTTCTAGCACATCAATTTAAGTTTATATGCCGAAATAATTATAAAATATAATTTATATATGTGTGTTTTTAGTTCCCGAAGTGTTTCCGAATGTAGCACAGTATATATTTGTAACAGTTTGTAATTCATTGTTCTTCTTATTTCTGTATTTTTAGTTACAAAGAAAAGAAAAAAGGAAAAGGAAAGATATTAAAGAGATACAAGAAAAGCAAGCCTTGTGTGGAGTTATCTTCATTTTGTTCGCTGGCTGTCTAGCAGCATACTGGCTCACATGTTGTGAGGACAGCACAAACCCCGTAAAACAACTGGACCTCAGTGTGCCCTTTTCACAGAATTCGGTGATGTGTTTTCGGTTTAGTTTAGCAGCGTAAACACAGCCGAGCTAGGGCTCAGTGTTGCCAACTTAGCGTTTTGTTTTATTTTTTTGCTCCATGGAGCGATATAGCGACAGCGAAATCCTGCTGTCACCATGTTTTGTGTACATAAAGCCTTCTTACTGCGTCCCTTCGTACGCTTTGGCATTGCCCAGACCTCACTTTGTCTCCACCCTCCAGCCCCCGAACCTCACTTAAACACTGAGCCTGCCCACCCGCTCCCTCCGCTCCCCGGTCCTCGCTTCTGCCTTTATCAACCTTTGAGACAAGCGACAGCGAGATTTCTTACACAAGTTGGCAACAGTGGCCCAGATAAAGGAGGAGGGTTGAATGTAGCTAGCAGTCTCACCCCACAGTGTTTTCATTAAATTTGATATTCTAACAGTAAACAATACGGGACAAAATTGATCTATATAATGTGGGTCTAGGCAACGCATTAAAGTTATTAAGTTATTTCATAACGTTTATTTTTAGTTCTAAACATATTTATGGTGTTTTTTTTTCTTCACTTTTTGTCTCTCCAAAGATGTTTTTCCTCTCTTCTGCAGCCTCGATTGCAACTACAGTACATCCAAATGAACAATTATGCAAATTAGGCGATGTCATATAGTGACATCTATTTTTAGCAGCGGAAAATTTCCCTTATTCCCCTCTTGGGTGAGGAGGCCCTGTGGCAGACCCAGGACACGCTGGAGAGATTATTCTCTCAACTGGCCTGGGAACGCCTTGGGGTCCCTCCGGATGAGTTGGAGGAGGTGGCTGGGGAGAGGGAAACCTGGGCTTCTCTGCTTAGGCTCCTGCCCCTGCGACCCGGTCCCGGATAATGGATGGATGGATGGATGGTGGCCCAAAATGAGTGGTTTGACTGCATTTATTTTAGAAACATCTTTGCTGTAGACCAGTAGATTGTCATTTGCTACTTTCCCACCACCGAGGAGCTGATTCGCGTGCCAGTGCCCGTGTTGTTCCCAATGAACCGGTGAAACGCTTAAGAACGGGCCCGCGTTTCCACCGCGTTTCTGTGAACTGGTCCTTTACGTATGAGTGTGGGCGGGTCCTTGTCTGGGCACGGAAGCCGAAGCGCACAAACGTGGGAGAACACGCTCCCCTTTCTTGTGCTGCAAATACGTTTTACGGTCCAAACCAAACTACTGCAGCATCTGTGTGCAGCACAGAGGTAAACACAGACAGAGATTAGAGCAAGACAACAAGTACGCACTTTAAGTCCTTTTATCTGTGATATGAACTGATACAAAGTAGCAAGTTCAGCCTTAGAGCCCAACCTAATTCACAGCCGTGAAAATTGCTTCGCTTTTCTCATGTAATACACATGTAATATGGTAGAAAACTTGATGTTGAGATGGCAGGGTCACGCCCTTCTGCCGCACTGGTCACGCGTTCTTGGTTCGAGACCAGCTAGATTGCGGGGCCGGAATTGAACCCGTTTTTCGGCCGAGCACCGAGTGTTTCGGTGGTGGAAAACCTGCCTAATGGTTCAAATAAAGGCACCGGCTCCGGAACCCTGTTGGTGGGAAAGAGGCTATTGTGATCTGATGTTTGGCTCTATGATTCAGTCTGATTGGGTCGTTCATATAGTATTCTGTTCCAGCTGCTGGAGGACAACATCATCGCTTTTGTGAAGAACGAACTGAAGAAGATGCAGAAGGTTCTGAGTCCAGATTACCCAGAATGCTTAGAGAGTCATGGGGAGGGTGACACGGCCTTGGAGGGTGAGGATGAAGAGCAGAAGAGAAGCAGAGAGGCTTTTGTGAAGATCACACTGCACTTCCTGAGGAAAATGAAGCAGGAGGAGCTGGCTGACCGTCTGCAGAGCAGTAAGAGGATTTCTTTGAAGATTTAAGCTGCTGCAAAAATAAAATATTTATGTCTCAAGAGATGGACCAACATGTTGGCCTACTTAATATATAATAATTATTTTAATAGCTTATTATTGCATTTTCAGAATACATTCCTCCAGTCTGTCGACAAGAACTTAAATCTAAGCTGAAGCAGAAGTTCCAGTGTGTGTTTGAGGGCATCGCTAAAGCAGGAAACCCAACCCTTCTGAATCAGATCTACACAGAGCTCTACATCACAGAGGGAGGGACTGCAGAGGTCAATGATGAACATGAGGTCAGACAGATTGAAACAGCATCCAGGAAACCAGACAGACCAGAAACAACAATCAGAAAAGAAGACATCTTTAAAGGCTCACCTGGAAGTGATGAACCAATCAGAACAGTGCTGACAAAGGGAGTGGCTGGCATTGGGAAAACAGTCTTAACACAGAAGTTCACTCTGGACTGGGCTGAAGACAAAGCCAACCAGGACATCCAGTTCATGTTTCCATTGACTTTCAGAGAGCTGAATGTGCTGAAAGAGGAAAAGTTCAGCTTGGTGGAACTTGTTCATCACTTCTTTACTAAAAACAAAGAAGCAGGAATCTGCAGCTTTGAAGACTTCCAGGTTGTGTTCATCTTTGATGGTCTGGATGAGTGTCGAATTCCTCTGAACTTCCACAACACTAAGATCCTGGCTGATGTTACAGAGTCCACCTCAGTGGATGTGCTGCTGACAAACCTCATCAGGGGGAACCTGCTTCCCTCTGCTCGCCTCTGGATAACAACACGACCTGCAGCAGCCAATCAGATCCCTGCTCATTGTGTTGACATGGTGACAGAGGTCAGAGGGTTCACTGACCCACAGAAGGAGGAGTACTTCAGGAAGAGATTCAGAGATGAGGAGCAGGCCAGCAGGATCATCTCCCACATCCAGACATCACAAAGCATCCACATCATGTGCCACATCCCAGTCTTCTGCTGGATCACTGCTACAGTTCTGGAGGATGTGCTGAAAACCAGAAAGAGAGGACAGCTGCCCAAGACCCTGTCTGAGATGTACATCCACTTCCTGGTGGTTCAGGCCAAAGTGAAGAAGGTCAAGTATGATGGAGGAACTGAGACAGATCCACACTGGAGTCCAGAGAGCAGGAAGATGATTGAGTCTCTGGGAAAACTGGCTTTTGATCAGCTGCAGAAAGGAAACCTGATCTTCTATGAATCAGACCTGACAGAGTGTGGCATCGATATCAGAGCAGCCTCAGTGTACTCAGGAGTGTTCACACAGATCTTTAAAGAGGAGAGAGGGCTGTACCAGGACAAGGTGTTCTGCTTCATCCATCTGAGTGTTCAGGAGTTTCTGGCTGCTCTTCATGTCCATCTGACTTTCATCAACTCTGGAGTCAATCTGCTGGAAGAACAACAATCAACCTCCCAGACAGAGCAACACCTCTACCAGAGTGCTGTGAACAAGGCCTTACAGAGTCCAAATGGACACCTGGACTTGTTCCTCCGCTTCCTCCTGGGTCTTTCACTGCAGACCAATCAGACTCTCCTACGAGGTCTGCTGACACAGACAGGAAGTAGCTCACAGACCAATCAGGAAACAGTCCAGAACATAAAGGAGAAGCTCAATGAGAATCTGTCTGCAGAGAAAAGCATCAACCTGTTCCACTGTCTGAATGAACTGAATGATCGTTCTCTAGTGGAGGAGATCCAACAGTCCCTGAGTTCAGGAAGTCTCTCCACAGATAAACTGTCTCCTGCTCAGTGGTCAGCTCTGGTCTTCATCTTACTGTCATCAGAAGAAGATCTGGATGTCTTTGACCTGAAGAAATACTCTGCTTCAGAGGAGGCTCTGCTGAGGCTGCTGCCAGTGGTTAAAGCTTCCAACAAAGCTCTGTGAGTTATTATAAAGCTTTGTTTTTTTCTTATTATTATGCATACAGTGGTGTTAAAGCTTACTGATTTCTTAGTTTTTATGCATATTTGTCACACTTGAATATTTTCAGATCATCAAATTTTAATAATTTAACCATTGTAAATATTACACATGTAATTTTTAGATAATTGAGTTCATTCATTGAGGGAATTTTAATTATTTAAATTATTATTGTCCCTTAATTGTTTAAATCATCATTTTTAATATAAATCCCAGCTCACCCTGCGGGCAGTCTTTGTCCTCTGAGCTCAGGTCCTCTACCAGAGGTCTGGGAGCTTTAGGTCCTGCACAGTATCTTAGCTGTTCCCAGGACTGCGTTCTTCTGGACAGAGATTTCATTTGTCATTCCTGAATCTGCTGGAGCCATTCTCCCAGTTTGGGGGTCACTGCTCCCAGTGTTAAGATTACCATGGGGACCACTGTTACCTTCACCTTCCACGTTCTTTCTAGCTCTTCTCTGAGCCCTTGGTATGGTTTTGAGTTTCTCATGTTCGGTTGCCTCTCTTGGTATTGCGACATCTATCACAATGGCTTTCTTCCTCTGTTTGTCCACCACTGCTATGTCTGGCTGGTTAGCCATCACAAGTTTGTCAGTATCTGGAAGTCCCACAGCAACTTAGCTCTTTTATGTTCGACCACCCTTTGTGTTAAATTCATGGATCTTTGTTGTTTCATCCAGGACAGTGGTTCTGACACTCTCTAGTCCTTGGCCTTCTTCCTTCCACTTAGCATACAGTCTCAGGGTGCTGGATTTGGGGTGAAACCCTCCAAGGTAAGGAGCTTTCTCGTCTTAACATCAGTGACCATTTCGTAATTGGTATCCATAGCCAGTCTTGTCAATGAGCTGTGTGAAGCTGACACCCCACCCACATGAAAAATTCCAGCAAATAGACTGAGTGGTTGGTGCTCCATTTGTCCAATTAAAATTTTGGTTTGTGCTGCTTTCGTTTCTAAATTATTAAAGATTATTTTTTAGGTCATCCAAAGGTCACCATCCCCCCATCTCGCTCCAAAACAAACCAGAGTGGTCTACTTTTTTAGTGCTCCATTTCTGCCTCTTTTATTTATGAGAAATAATTTTCTTTCAGGCCATCACTGACGACTTGAATTGAGTTATTGGCAAGTTATTGGCTGGTAGTTGGATTTGACCAGTCCCTTCTGGGGGTCCTTGGGGATCAGGACCATATGGCCTTCAGTCAGCCATTCTGGGTGTGTCTTAGCCTCTAGCAATTGGTTCATTTGTGTTGCCAGGCACTCATGGAGTGCAGTTAGCTTCTTTAGCCAGTAGGTGTGTATCATGTCAGGGCCTGGTGCTGTCCAGCTCGTCATATGTGAGACTCTTTCTTGGATGTCTGCCACTGTGATGGTTACTGGAACCTGTTCAGGGAGGTTGCTGTGGTCTTCTCTTAGATCCACTAACCACTGAGCATTGGTGTTGTGTGACGCATCCTTCTCCCATATGCTCTTCCAGTATTGCTCCATCTCCAGCCTTGGTGGGGGTGCTGTTCTCATATTGTTCCCACTGAGAGTAAACCTTGGACAGTTCAGTGGAGAACACTAAATATATATTTATGATCATGCGAGTGTTACAATATGTAACAAACTAAGACATCATTAAGGGGCAGATACGTTTTCACAGCAAAATATATCGATATTTTTTAAAAATCGATATATCGCCCAGCCCTAATGTCTACCAACTTTTCAGCTTAGACACACAGTTCTGTTATATCGTCCAGGTAGTTTTTTTTTCTGTGTGAAATATCTCTCCTCTCGCTGCACTCTTCACCATTCTCTCCCCAACACAGCAGAGTTTTTCACCGACAGAAACACCCGGTGGTATGTATGTATGGACGCTCAGACATGTCTGCGTTGCAAGTGTTTGTTATTTGTGGACGATGCAAAACTGTAGCAAAGCAGATTGAATTGATTATGACTCTCAGAATAATGATAATATCAATTTAATGCATTAAGGGGGAAATTAGATTAAAAGATTTGTGAGCTATTGCCCGTCACTTTGACCACTGTTGACACCATCATCCATCAGCACAACCCTGCGCTATATGTTATATCTCCTCAGGCTGAGCAGCTGTAACCTGTCAGAGAGAAGCTGGGAAGCTCTGTCCTCCTCTCTTCAACTAGAAGACTGTGAGTTGACAGAGCTAGACCTGAATAACAACAACCTGCAGGACTCAGGACTGAAGCTGCTGCTTGCTGGATTGGAGAGTCCCCGCTGTAAACTGGAGACACTCAGGTCAGATCATGTGGTTTGTGATTTGATGTGAGATCTGTGTTATGGCGGGTTTTTTTTTTTTTTTTTTTTTTTTTTTTTTTTTTTTTTTTGTGAAGAAACACACCTGCAAGACATTTAATCTATTAAAGAATCAGAAGAAATCACATGTACATGTGGTCAGTCTTGTTCAGGGAGACACAGGCCTTCCCAGACAGCTGCCTGTGCTCCCTTCCCCAGAAGAGCACCGCACTAAGCTACACATAACAATTTTATACTACAAGTGTTATCAATTCAAAAACAGATGGAGAGAGCCGTGGTTTAGACTTGGCCTTCTCAGATTGGTTCATCCAGTGGTTGGTTCCGGCATCATGGCACAAGCTTCTCCAATCAGCAATAAAAGCTCCATAACAGAAACACACAGCTTCCCCTCTCACATATTCCTAATCATGACTCGGCAGTTTTATTCTCCTTAGAAACAGAGTACGATGACCTACACACACCCTTCCCTCCTTAGACACAGATGTTCATGTTTTGGCAAAACCTTTGAGAATAAGATAAACATATTCTTCTCTGAGACAGAGAAGGTCATAAATAAGATAAACATCTCTCCCAAAAGGCCTGAAGTTAGTCTGCCACTATCTATCTGTCACTCACTAATGTATTATTTAATTGTCTATTATTTGGTTCAGCCACTATTTATTAATTAATTTACTGAAGTTTATTTTTAGACATTTGTCATTGTATTCATTGGGTAAACAGACTAGTCACAACACTAGGTATAAAACACCACAAGAAAACCCCGAGGGTCAGAGGACAGACAAGCTGACAAAACAGACACAAGACCATAGAAACAGGGGGAGACAGGGACAACGGGAACAAGAATCAAAACATACTGGGGACAAAAACTCAGGAAATATGAAACTAAACACAAAACGCTGGGCAAACGGCCCAGGACATGACACTTTCTTGTAAATCTCTTTCAAAGTGTTTTTTTGAGTTTCATTTCATCTAAAACCAGATTTTTAGCTCTTTGAACAAGTGCAAAGCTTCCAGTTTTCTTGCAGTTAACAGCTGCTTACAATCAGTGAAGTCTATATTTGCATGTGCCAGTAACTGAGAAAATGATGAAAATGAACACATAAATAACTCAGGGGCAGCTGGATGGTGTGGGGGGTCTGACAGAGATATGCAAGTCAAATTTCAAAAAGAGGAACTCACTTCAGGCACAAACTACTAAGAAAAATCACTGGTTGGTAGATCTGTCATGAAAATGCACCAAAACACCAACATCTAATGTGTGTGTTTAATAACCCTATATTAACATTTCTGCAGTTATTTTAGGTTTCATATTCATGTGACTAGTGTTAATTTTACTGTCCTATTATAATTTAAACTGTAATAATATGAACATCTGAGAGGAACCTGTGTATTCAGACTCAGAGCTTTAGCTGTGAAGCAGACCTCTAATGTGCTCCTCCTCATCAAACATCATCATCATCAGTCTGTCACTCATCTGCATCATCATCCACTCTGCTTCACTCCCAGCAGCTGAAAACAGTCAGACAGCTGCAGCACAAGGTTCAGTTAGCTTTGCTCAACAATAGAAAGAAATGTGCTCCAAAGAGATACTTTTACTTTCTTACTCTGAGTAAAAGTGAAAAACTACAGGCTACTCTGTTAAAGGTACTTCAACCTTTTCCAGAGTATTTTTTAAACACAAGTACTTTTTAAGAAAAGTATGTCAGTACTTTTGCAAATGCAATGAACTTTGCTGCATTAAGAGAGTTGTGAGTTGTGGAGTATTAATTGTTACCTTATGTTAATATATTTGAAACATGATTGGACCTGTGAATTACAGTATGAAAAATCAATATAAGCCATGTCTCCATACACTTTAACACTATTTCTGTCCAATATTATATTGCACTTAAGCCCCTTACAAAGCTACAGTGGACAATTTATGTGTTCTCCAATGATCTGTGATATTGGAAAATTTGATACTGAACTGATACCAAGTAAACAACTTTTAAAGGAACCTTCTTAGGGCTGGGTGATATGGACCAAAAGTAATAGACATTTTTTAGCTGAATGGCGATATACGATATATATCTGGATATTTTTTCTTCCCAAACAAAAAGGCCCTTCAGAGTCAAAGCTACATGTCCCAAATGTCGCACAGACACTTTTATTAACATTTGGCTGTAGATGTACATGAGAAATTGCTCAAAAATCAGTTGTTGGCATATTTAAATGATAATGCTCCTCAAATAAATTAATGGTTTTTTTTCCTCTACAAAAAGACTCACAGCTGTGCTATTAAAATGTAAATAGAAAAGATACAGAACAAAAACAGCAAAAGGCTGATTTATTCTTTACAAAGCCAGTCTGGTGAAGTCTACTTCACTGGAAAGTACTTCCTCCTGTGTGTACTCCTGTACATCCAGTACTGTCACAGACTGAATGAACAAAATTCCATCTGCAGGATTTTACCCATCTCAGTAAATCCAACGACGTATGCGGTGACATATCACAGCAACGGCCCACACGCTCAATGCGGCGTCTGCAAGCATGCAAAAAAGACCCACTTCTGCTATTAAGGTCACATGACTTACGGTACAAACCAACTTCTGCTGCGTATGGCGGCGCTCTCTTACCTGCAGCCAGGGACTCTTCGGGATCCGGGCGATGCCAAAGCGCACAACAGACGCAGTACGAAGGCTGTATGTACACAAAACATGATGACAGCGGAGGATTTCAGGTTTCCAAAACTCTCCAACCTCATCAGAAAAAGTCATTAAATTTGTCGCTAGTCACCAGCAGGGTCTGAAAAGCCACTAAATCTAGCAACTAAGTTGGGAAGACTGCCATGCGGTGGCTTCCTGCATGATTAACAGGTGAAGCTGTGCAGAAGCAAACTGGGAGAAGAGAAAGGCGAACTGGTGGAGCTACAAGTATGATTGTAACGCGAACTAGACTATATCGATATAAACGATATTGTCTCATCTTATATCACGTATGAAAATATATCGATATTTTTTCAAAATCGATATATCGCCCAGCCCTAAACCTTCTGTACTTTTATCATATAGAGCAGATGTCCAGCCATCAGGTTGTGCCCTGAAGCTCTGCTTACTTGTGTTATGCAGCAGGACAATGATCCAAAACACACCAGCAAGTCCACCTCTGATTGGCTAAAACAAAGTCCAGCTGAGACGCTTTGGCCTTAAACAGGCCGTTCATGCTGGAAAACCCTCCAATGTGGCTGAATTAAAACTATTCTGTAAAGAAGAGTGGACCAAAATTCCTCCACAGTGATGAGAGAGACTCGTCAGAAATCACAAACACGTGATTGCTGCCAAGGGTGGAACAACCAGTTATTTGTCAGGGTTGCTGCTGAGGCCGGCAAGGCAGAGGACCCCAATGCAGGACTCGAAGGCCAGAGCTAACTTTATACTCCAGCTTTATTAACAGAAACACAGAATGTAACAGAGCTGGTCAGGAGCCAGCAGTAGTGATGAGAGTTTGAAACCGAAGCTTCCATACGTGCTTCAAACACTGCTTCGAAGCTTGCTTCAGGACGAAAGAAATCACGTGACATATGACGTCTGAAGCAGCAACTGCTTCGTTCTCGGAATGAATCACCTGACTGGTTCAGGTGATTCGCTGGTTACGAGTGAAGGAGCGAGAGCGAGACAGTCAGCCAGGTTCACACTCGCACAGTTTTAGCGTTGTTATGGCAACAGTTACTGCTGAGTTATGAATTAAAGACAACCTTTGGTGGCTCGTCCTTTCAACGTGATGACGGACGCAGTCATATCAAGATTAACGCAAAAGCGGTAGTTACACAAGCACACCCAGTTAATGCCATGTTTTCCCAGCACTCTGCTCAATAACACAACACACACATATGTATCGATCTTTATTAGTAAATACAACCTGATATCATGATATTTGGTCATAACGTGTGTGCCTCAAACAATGCAAAGATGCTTCAGATCATTGAGGTGTGTGAGTGTGTGCATGCAGGTGTGTAATTGAAAGCATTGCACTTTTCCAGGAGAGGGCGCTATAACTGAAGCTTCGAGTAATGAACCTATTTTTGTAACAATTGTTCAAGTGCTTCACAAAAGCTTCATTTTCTCATCACTAGCCAGCAGTACATGACTCAGAAAAACACTCAAACCTGACTCGGACAAATATAATCATGAACTTGAGGCATAAAGACACACAGCAGGGGAAACAAATGATGATATGAAAAGGAATCCAGACAATATATCCACAGAGGGACAATCAGGGAACAGGTAACAGGTGAGGAGCACAGCTGAACATAATTACAGAGATGAGACGAAGACATGAGAAACAAAACAGACACAGGAACACCGACAGAACAGGGGCCTATTCCAGGAACCAGGTTTTTCTAACAACTCTGGTTTGTTGACCCTAAAATGAGGAAACTCGGGTTTTCAGTTCCAGAAAGAGCTAACGCCAGCTCTGAGTCAGTTACCATGGTAACAGACTCTGTGACCCTCACCTGGCAGGTTTTAGCCAACAAACTCTGAGTGTCTCTCTGACTCCGCCCCTCCTGCTGCACCTGTCTGACACTCCCATTCATTTCCTCCTTCATAAAGTGGCTGTCAGAGCGTCAGAGGAGCGAATTCATCTGCAGACGTTTATGTTTCTACAAGCTCTGAAATCCCAGTTAGACGTTAGTTTGTTATTTTTGTACGTAACATGAAGCTTTTACAGTCGTTCACTCGTCAACAGGCTGTAAGGACGGAGACAGCGATGATGTCACAGATTTATAATGAGGCAGCTGCAGCTGTCAGACTGTCAGTCAGTTCCTCTGAAACATTTACTGTAGTTACTGTAGCATCACTGTTACATCACACTGATCTGGATGAAGCTGCTGACACAGAACACACTGTGGATGGAAAAATGTCTGGATCCTGGAGATGATGTGAATGTTTGAGTGAAGATGAGGCTGAAATATCTGAAGACTTGAAAACTGAACTAAATGGATTTAAAGTGACTTAAATGATGTCATTTTGGAAGTTACTGGGTCTGAAATTCAAAGTATGAATTTCCACATATTTTCCACTGAAAATCACCTAAATCGGTGATCATAGGCTCTATAACGGATCCGCAAACCGTGTCTGAGTCCACCTGTAGCAGGAGGATCCAAATGGATCAAGATCACTGATTCAGACCAGATAAGGCCCAGATCCAGTTCAGGTTCCAGTTATTTTCCAGCTCATCCAGCCTGGATCTGTTCATAATAGATTCATTTCCCCGATACGATCTGCGTTCTTTAATTGCCTCATCCTCCCAAAATGTACCAAAATATTCAAAACGTATAAAGCTGAGACATTTATCACAGCATGTTTGCCTTTACTGGTAAAACTTAACATTCATTACTGGAAATCTGCTCTGAATGTTTTCAGCTAAATATGAAACTATGACTGAACTCTGACCTTTAACAGTAACTCAGTGAAACATCTCTGCTGTGGCTGTCAGAGAGCCGTCATCTATCAGCTGATCTTAGATCAGATTAAAATGGTTAAACTGGAAACATTAAAGCAGTTTTTCTGCAAGTCTCATTTTTATCCAATAATGGCAGAAATAATGAAATCCTCAATTAAAATAAACTGAGGTTGCTATTCCATCAATAGATTCCATTTTTACTGTACAATTATTTAAACAAATAACCATAAAATGAACTGTCATAAACTGCAGCAAAAACAGTTTTTATTAAATAAAAACAGACCTGAGGTCAGCTCCCCTGGGGTCTGCTGCTGTCTCAGTCTCTAACACACAGGTCGGTCAGTAAACTCAGTCTGAGATGTTTCTCCACAGTTTTATCTTCACTTTCTGTCTCCTGCAGTTTGTCCGTCAGGCTCAATAATTAGATTTTATAAATCAAATGTGAAATTAGGATTCAGCTTCATCTGATGGAGATTCAAGTTGTGTAAATGATGACAGCAGATATTATAAAAGAAATGATATATTTGATAACAAACTTTTATTCTGTCTGTGATGATGTCAGAGTGGGTCAGGCTGATTAAAGTGACTCGTCATGCTCCACACTGACACATCATCAGATTAAAATGGAGGCTCCGCCCCTTATTTACCTGTTGCCATGGTGAATCCTGGTATCAGCGCTCCATTGATGATGGATTTCTTTCCTTACCCACGCACACACTAAATCAGGGTGATCATACTCAGAGTTGATTGAACTAACCCTGATCAGCTGTTCAGGAATGGGAAACTCAGAGTTGCCGAGCTCAGAGTTGATCAACTCAGAGTCTGTTTTTAAACTCAGAGTTTGTGGAACCTGCTTTCTGGAATAGGGCCCTGGAGGACATGGGAAACACAGGAGGAGTGGGAATCACAACATAACTAAACAATAATCAAGAACATATCTCAAATAACTAAAGTAAGATCTAAAAATGCAAACTGCAAACCCATCATAAAACTAGAGCAAAAACAAACTAAGAAACACAACGAGGGAAATGAAACACTTCAATTACAGAATCACAAAACACTGGACAAACAGACCAGGACTGTGACATCATTAGTTGGGAGGTGGGAGGTGGGAGACAGTGGCAGGAGTCAGAAACTCTTGAATGAGGTAAAACAGTCTGTCGGGATCGTTGCCATGAACTGAGGCATAGGCGACATATGCGGCTTCCACCACCAGGGGGCCCCCAAGCTCACGTACATTTGTAATGAAACTTTATGCTAGTGCACTGCTAACATTTGTCTATGCACTGGTAACAATTATCTGTGCATTGGTAAAATTATCTGTGCACTGGTAAATATGCATTGGTAACATTTATGTGTGCACTGGTAACAATTATCTATACATTTGTAACAATTATCTATGCACTGGTAATATTTGTGTATGCACTGATAACAATTATCTATGCATTGGTAACATTTATCTGTGCACTGGTAACATTTTGTCCCCTTAGAATTATAAGGTTCTATCTACGTTCTGACCAGTTTTGAGATATTGAGCTTTAAAGTTTTTGCACTCAGTATAGCAAAAATTGCACATGGAGTAAGTCTTGCTCATACATGATTATGAAACACACCCTATATGTATTCTAAATCAGTAATATCAAAATCCTATTAAATGTGCAAATGTTTTTTTTTTTTTTTGAACAAGCATAATGCAGAAAGAACCTTCTTTCTGGAGCCTATCACAGCTGACATAGGGTGAGAAGCACAGTACACCCTGTATAGGTCGCCAGCCTGTCGCAGGGCTAACACAGAGACAAACAACGATTCATAGCTATGGGCAATTTAGAGTGACCAATTAACCTAACCCCAGTAACTGCATGTCTTTGGACTGTGGGAGGAAACACACACAGACACGGGGAAAACATGCGAACTCCACACAGAGAGACCCGGACCAAGGTGGAATTGAACCCAGATCTAGATGTCAATCTAGCTGTGAGGCAGTAGTGTTAACCACCATGCCGCCTTGCTGCACAGCATCTATTACACAATTTTAAAATTGTACAATTTAAAAAAAAAAAAAAAAAAAAAAATCAAACTTTTCATTAAACTCATGTTGGCAGACTGAGCCCTCTTTTTTTCCCATCCTTTATTTTTCCAAAGTTTTCTTAAGATAACTCAACATATAATTATATGAAAACCAGCAAGTAAAAATAAAATTTATAATAAATAAATAGAACAAAATAAACATTTGATATAAATTTAGGAGGAGTATACTTTGACATATAAACAAACTCAAATTTCAATAAAATTTGTACAGAGAGTCAAACAAATTCTGGATAATTTACAACAATGTTTTTTGTTTTCCCATTTAGCCTAGATCTTTTCTATCTACCTGAAAAAGCATTCTTTAAAATTCTGAATAAACATTTAGATTCTGAGTCCATGTCCACTGAGTACAAAAATCCAAATAAAAACAGCTGGATTTGACCTTTGACTCCTTCAAAGAGTTTGTTTTTGTCAAACACCACATGTAGGTGTTGTTAATCTACTGCACTGACACTGAACTTTATTGTAGAGTTTATTGAGTTTTGGAGTTCATATTTTCTTTGTTTCTCCCTGTTGATGTTCATGAGTGTCCTTAATATTACACACATTTAGCCTGTAGTGCTGCTGTCTGTGAACAGTTGTTGTTGAATATATTTCTTTCAAGGGATCTTTGTCCAGTTTTTATTACACAATAGTCACTTTTGCACCTTGAATCTTGCAGCTCAATAAGTTTGAAAATACTAAAACTAATACTGAAACTAACTAAAACTAAACTATGATGTAAAATCCAAAACTATTCTAACCCTGGTTCTTCTTCCTCTCTCTGTGTCTGATTCTTAATGAAGTCTTTCCTCATGTGCACCTTTAAATGATGTCAGCCTCACCAGCAGCACAGTTCAGTGGAGGATGATGTTTAGCTGCCACTTTGGTTCTGCAAAGATTTGATGGGTTGTGATCAAATTAGTTTCAGATGTTCATGTTGTCCTCACAATGAAATATAAGAACTTCAACAATCAGCAGACTTTTAATTTAGTGCATCATCTGCTCAGACTTCTAGTTTGACCAAAACTTTCATTCAAACCAAAAAGCAGCAAAACTAATGACACTCCCATCAGCCTCAGTCCTACTTTATGTAGATTTGATCATCATTTTGACTTCACTGATTTTATCACTTGTAGACTTTAACATTTAGACTGACTTGGTTATTTTGAACTCCTGTTTCAGTCATTTCATTTTAAACTGATTTGTTGCTGCAGTTTGTTGTCTGCATGCAGCTGCTCTGCTGTTCTCTAAGAGTATCTGTCATGTCTGCAGGCTGTCAGGCTGCCTGATCACAGAAGAAGGTTGTAAGTCTCTGGTCTCAGCTTTGAGCTCCAACCCCTCCCATCTGAGAGAGCTGGACCTGAGCTACAACCATCCAGGAGAGGCAGGAGTGAAGCTGCTGGAGCAGCTGAGCCTGGAAACTCTCAGGTATGGAGAGGCCTGTTGCAGCCACAGACAGTGTCTGATAGAGGAGGAAGCTGTACTTCACTCTGGCCCTGTCTGATGACTTCATGCTGGATACCAGTGTTATCTGAACAGTCACACATAGAGGAACCTTTTTACTTTGCTTCTATCAGAAAGTCTGCTTGAACAGAAACAGTAGATATCTGTATGGGGGTCTCAAAGGAGAAAATCTCCATCAACAACAATGGAGCAACCAGTTCAAAGTGATCTCTGCAGAGGAACAGTCTCACATTTTTACCCTCTGACCATCAATGGCATTAAGTTTCATGTGTGTGCAGAGACAGGTCCAGGACATGTTTAGCCTAGCCTAGCACAAACACTGGAAGTAGGGGGAAGCTGTTAGCTTAGCTTAGAACAAACAAGTGGAAACATAAACAGATTACTGGCTCACTCATTAACCTAACTGGCCACCTAGGAAAATGGGCTTTGGGCTACTGTGTCTAAATGTTGGACTGTTCCTTTATCAGTGTGTAACAGTGTGTGTCTGAGAGCGATGTAATATCCATGTGTGCATGCTGACAGAGACTGTGCTGCTCTGACCCCCCTCCTCCTTTCAGGGTGGAGCCTGCTGGAGTCCGATGGCTGATCCCAGGTCTGAGGAAGTGTAAGTGTGTTTTTAATGTGATTGATGAAAACAAAGCAGCACACATTCAACCATCTTCAAACTGTCACATCACTCATTCACATCTCTGATGTCAGGAGTCATCATCAAAGTGTCAATCAATGAACAGATGATGGATCAATAACTACAGCTGGATTGTGTTTGTTCTCTCCATCAGATTCCTGTCAACTCACAATCGACACAAACACAGTGAACACAAACCTCAAACTGTCTGACAACAACAGGAAGGTGACACATATGAAGGAGGTTCAGTCATATCCTGATCATCCAGACAGATTTGATTATTGTCCTCAGCTGCTGTGTAGAGATGGTCTGACTGGTCGCTGTTACTGGGAGGTCGAGTGGAGAGGATGGGTTCATATATCAGTGAGTTACAGAAGAATCAGGAGGAAAGGAGACAGAGATGGGTTTGGAATGAATGATCAGTCCTGGAGTCTGAACTGCTCTAGTAATCATATTCACGTTGGTTACTCTGTTTGGCACAATAACAAAAGAACATCCATCTCCTCCTCCTCCTTCTCTGTCTCTGACAGAGTAGCAGTGTATGTGGACTGTCCTGCTGGCGCACTGTCCTTCTACAGCGTCTCCTTTAACACTCTGATCCACCTCCACACCTTCAACACCACATTCACTGAACCTCTTTATCCTGGATTTGCAGTCTGGTCTGCTTCCTCAGTGTCTCTGTGCTGAGTTGAGTGTAAAGAGTTTCCTCCTGTCAGAGAAACTCTGACTGTTGAACAGATAGTTCAGTCTGTACATGTCTGTCTCTTTCACTCACAAACACGTTTTCAGATTCATGGATTCAATCAGTTGATGTTTGAAACTGTTCTCAATGATTCCTTGTAAACTTCTTCCTCTTCAGTCCTTTAAAGATGGAAGCTGCCATTATTCCAGGATCCACATGTTGTTTTTCTGTCTTTTTCCACTCAAAGCTTCACAGTGAATATCAGGATGTTGTGTTTCTCTAAAAATTTCATTATTTGCCAACATTGTTTTTTAAATATATTTTGTGAAATTTACTTCCTGTATCACCAGCTGATGTAAATTCCTGACTATGGAGCATATGTTACACTGTTGTAACTTCATTGCATGACCTTATTGTGTTGTGTTAGTCAGATCTGGCTCAGCAGGTTTTAAATGTTTTGCTTCAGCAGAGAATCTGTACAGTACTAAAGTCAAAGTGTGTAACTTGGATCAGCAATATTTGCTGAATGTGACAGTTTCAGTGATGTAGCAGGAACATCATTTCCTGTTCCTGGACTTCAGTTTTCTAGTTTGATTGTGAGTCTGTTCAGTGTCAGAATAATAAAGTGATTGTGATTAAACCGTACATCAGTGAGACTCTCCTGTTTGATCAGCAGAGAAAATCCCTCTATGTGTTCAAAATGTGCTGAACATTGACTGAAGCTCTAATAGAGACGGAGAGAGATCCTGTATCTGCTCCTTTGTGGGAGGAACAGGACGAGCACTGCCTGATATAGAAAAGGACCTCCAGCAGTCACTGGTGTGAACGTCTCTGAGCAAACAATCAGAAACAGTTTCCATGAGGGTGGCCTGAGGGCCGAATGTCATCGAGTGGGCCCTGTGCTCACTGCCCGGCACCGTGAAGCCAGCTGCTGTTTTCCATAGAATTGGCAGGTCCACCACTGGTGCCCTGTGCTTCTTCCAGATGAGAGCAGGTTCACTCTGAGCACATGTGACAGACATGAAAGGGTCTGGAGAAGCCGTGGACAACATTGTTGCTGTAACATCATTCAGCATGGCCGCTTTGGTGATGGCTCAGTGATGGTCTGGGGAGGTATATCCACGGAGGGACGCACAAACCTCCACAGGCTCAGCAACAGCACCCTGACTGCCATCAGGTGTTGGGATCCAAACCTTTAGACCCAGT
Source organism: Amphilophus citrinellus (assembly GCA_013435755.1). Taxonomy (NCBI): domain Eukaryota; kingdom Metazoa; phylum Chordata; class Actinopteri; order Cichliformes; family Cichlidae; genus Amphilophus; species Amphilophus citrinellus. The sequence continues at coordinate 6,660,169 of CM024212.1, forward strand.
GTCAGACCCCACGCTGGTGCAGTGGGTCCTGGGTTTTTCCTGCTGTATGATTATACCCGGCCTCATGTGGTGAGATGATGCAGGGAGTTCCTGGAGGATAAAGTAACTGATACCATTGACTGGCCCCCATGCTTGCCTGGCCTAAAGCCAACAGAACACCTCTGGGACATTATGTTTAGGTCCATCTAACGCCGCCAAGCTGCACCTCAGACTGTCCAGGAGCTCGGTGATGCCCTGGTCTAAAACTGGGAGGAGACCCCCCCAGGACATCATCTGTGGTCTTATTAGGAGCATGCCCCAACATTGTCAGGCATGCGTGCAAGCACATGGGGACCACACAAACTACTGAGTATGATTTCAGTTGCTCCAATGAAATGTCATCAAAATAGACCAGCCTGCTGCATCATGTTTCTCTGTGATTTTTGGGTGTCTTTTTAAACTCCGCCCCCTATGGGCTCGTACCTCGGGACTTCCAGGTCATACTCGGCACAGATGTTCCTGTACTATGTCGGCTCCTTGGTCACAGCGTTCCATGTTTGCTCTGCCTGCTAGCATCTCATCATGTGAGGTTTAAATCCCTCCACCTCCACTACAAATACAGACTCAGAGTGAATGGAGCTTTCCCTGCTGCTGTCACTCACACTGATCACTGAACAGTGAGGAGTTCAATCTGAACATCAATGCTTTCTGTTTGTGTGGAGACACAGAGTGACCGATCTGAGCTCATTCATGAGATCACATCTGCTGTGCCTCCCTCAGTCACAAAGTGAAGGTCCATATTCACATATTCACACAGTACCGACTTATGAAGGGAATATTTACAACAGTGTGAACCAAATGTGCTCAAATTAAACTATTACAAATCATTCCATTTTTGCCCACTTGTGAGCTCAGAGAGGGTTCATTTCTGCAAAGTTCTTGTTTTTAGAACTCACAAAATCTATTTGTGCGATCTGTCTTGTTGTTTGCAACAATAAATATGATATTTTGACATTAACATCAGAAAGTTGATGAAGTATCCAGAGTTATTTTTCTGTGTTCAGTTTTTAACAAGACCAAACGTTCTTCTAGCTCTTCTATTTGCTCGCTGACCACAAAGACAGGTTTTCCCTACAGGCGTGTCTGCTGGAGACAGACAGGTGAGGTCGAAAGCATCGAGCCTCTTTTGGCCCTTGAAAAGCAAACATACGCCAGAGGGGACGGCTCCAAATACCCTGGCATAGTCTCCAGGAGTTACAGGGATGTTACATTTTCTGACAAATTCTTCATAGCTGAGCAAAAGTCCTTCACTATTGAATAACTGCTCAACCATATGATGATGTTCTGAAACCAATATTCCAAAAACAGAGATTTCCATTTGTAGAAGATGTCTTTGTTACTCCAAATCAGAAAGTTGTGGGGTTAGCGCTGCTCCTTCAGGTGTTGCTGTTGCGTTAAAGCGTAAACAGGAAGTGACACACGGGCTGTGCACACTTAAGAGCAAATGACTAAAACTGTAAACTTAATGATCCATAAGAGTTGATTACTTGTTGGGATCGAAACGTAACACAATCAAACACAAAGATTTGAAAGGAATGAAATGAAACAACAGGAAGTGGAAATCATGACAATAAGACTCTTTTTGTGCCACACAGTTGTCACTGACACACACTGTAATCAATCCAACAGGATGCTGATAGCAGCAAATACATGTTAGAGCTCAGAGGAGGATCTGAGTTTAAGCTCCTGCCTCCTGAACAGGAAGATGGAAGGAAAGGAGAGAAATGTTGCTGTATTCCTGGGAAAGGGAAATTCAGAGGAAAATCAAAGACTTTCAAAGTAAGAGCTGAGAAAAGGAGGCCAGATTGAAGCTTCACTTTTCACATTAAAGTCTGATGTTTGGGAATCTGAAGGATGATGTTACTGTAAAAAATCTCAACTGCTGCTCCTGCTTTTCTTCTTCTGCAGCTTAAACAAATATATAAATATATCTGCATGCTCTGCTGAGCCAAGAAAAACAATCTGAAGATTTTGAAATGGTGTGTGTATCTTTGAGGAGTTTTTGAAACAGCTGCTACAGAGTCTGAATGTGTTCTGGCAGCATTTCACATTGAAATATTAACAAGCTCTGAAATATCATCATAAAATGATCTCAGACCATTAAATGTAGAAAATCAATCAAACTGAAGTTCAGAGTCTCGGCTCAAAGAGTCCAAATGATTCCATGAGGAAAGATTACTGTGATCAAATCAATGAGCAGTTATTGTTTGGAAATGATCATCAGACATTTTCAGGGAGTTTTTTGTCTTTCTCAGGAATTTACAGACTGATAGAAACTCATCTGGATCATCTGATGTGGTTTTAATGATGTGTTGATGTTTTTCACTGTGATCACAGCGTCTGAATGTTGGAGCCAAACAGAAACAAGCCCCACGCGGTCACACAAGTCTAACAATGAACTGTTGATGATGAAGTTCAACCAATCACAGCACTGAAACCTAAACAGAAACCTGTGCAGACACCAGGAGAACATGCAGACTCCACACAGAAAGGCTCGGGAGGCTCAAGTTCTACTCATTTGATTTCTTGGCTGTAAAATGTAAGACGAGATCTGTTTGGTCCCAAAATGTAAAAATATTCCTCTGAGGTAAAGTGTTGGCCTTGGTTCATCCCCACACTGTGACCTTTCCAACAAACAACATGGATCTGTTTGGATTCATCATTTTACTGAGACATTTGGATTATAAAACAGATATAAAAATGAAGATTATTTCAAGAGGAAGATTTTCATGCAGGTGATCATTGATTTGATGATCAGTTAAGAGTAATTATTGATGAAGATGGACTGCAGGCTGTACTGTTTAAGCCTATCAGCTGATCACTGACATGATGCTGTGTTGAAATAACTGAGTTTGTATGAACAGGTGAGTTTGTTCATTTCAAAGAAGCTCAATGATTTCTGCATGAATATCAAAGATCAAAATCATTGCATCATGGTTGATAACTGTGCAAAAATAGAAACATCAGTGGATTCACTTCCTGGAGGAAACCTGTAGTTTAGAGGAAATGCAGTGATTGGATCCATTTCTCCGTCCATCCTGGTCATTATTATTAAGAAAGTTTGTTTGCTTCAACCAATCACAACTTTGGAAAATGTGATTACATCACACATACCACCATGGTCGACCACACCTCCTCACTGAGGTCAAAGTTTAGTCGACCTTTAGTTTTAACAGACTTTGAGGCTGTGACAGAGTTAGACGAGGGCTTCATGACTTCACACGTAGATTCAGACTCAGTCTGACCAATCAGAGGGCAGATTTTTAGGAGGGAACACACACACACACACACACACACAGTGAGCATTGAAAGCCTCTTGGATGATTTAAAAAATTGAATTTATCATCAAAGAAGAAAATTTCTCTTGTTCAGGAATTTTTAGATATAAATAATTTTTGGAGACTTTCCCCCTACCACTAGAGGGAGTCCACGTACCACAGTTTCAGAACGACTAATATACACTCCTGATCAAAATCTTAAGACCAGTTAAAAAATTGCAAGAATTTGCATTTTGCACTATTGGATCTTAAGAAGGTTCTAAGTAGATCTTCAAAATGCTAAAAGAAGAAATCGGCACAAGAGACAAAAACTTTTGAGCAGGGAATTTATTGAAAGCTGCATTTACACTCAAACATGATTTTATCAGCTGATCAAAAGTTTAAGATTATAGCTCAAAAAACCCCAAAAACCCCTCAAAACAGAAAACAAAGTGTCAATAAAAGGACTCAGTAATGAGGAGCTCCACCATTCTTGTTGATCACTTCAATCGTTTAGGCATGCTTGATGCCAGTGTTTCCAGGAGGCTGGTGGGAACGTTGCTCCAAGTGTTGAAGATGGTTTCATGAAGGGCATCACTGTGTGGAACTGATGTCCATTTTTGTAAACTTCCCTTGCCGTCCATCCCCAAATGTTCTCAATGGGATTTAGATCAGGGGAACATGCAGGATGGTCCAAAAGAGTGATGTTATTCTCCTGGAAGAAGTCCTTTGTCAGGCGAGCATTGTGAACTGCAGCATTGTCCTGTTGAAAAACCCAGTCATTACCACACAGACGAGGGCCCTCAGTCATGAGGGATGCCCGCTGCAACATCTCCACATAGCCAGCTGCTGTTTGACGCCCCTGCACAACCTGAAAATCCATTGTTGCACTGAAGGAAAACGCACCCCAAATCATGATGCCCCCCCGTGCTGTGTAGAAAACATCTCAGGTGGGATCTCCTTGTCATGCCAGTAACATTGGAAGCCATCAGGACCATCAAGGTTACATTTTTTCTCATCAGAGAAGACAACTTTCTTCCACCTTTCAGTGTCCCATGTTTGGTGCATCCTTGCAAAGTCCAAACGGACAATTTTGTGGCGTTGAAGAAGACGTGGCCTTTGAAGACGTTTTTTGTTTCTGAAGCCCTTCCCTCGCAGATGCCATCTGATGGTTATTGGGCTGCAGTCAGCACCAGTAATGGCCTTAATTTGGGTAGAGGATCGTCCCGTGTCTTCACGGACAGCCAATTGGATCCTGCGGCTCAGCGCTGGTGAAATTTTCAAATAAATTCCCTGCTCAAAAATGTTTGTTACTTGCTCCGATTTCTTCTTTTAGCATTTTGAAGCTCTACTTAGAACCTTCTTAAGATCCAATAGTGCAAAATGCAGATTCTTGCATTTTTTTGACTGGTCTTAAGATTTTGATCAGGAGTGTATGTGTCTGTGTGACAAAATGACAAACATGTTGCAAATATTAAATAAATAACTGTTTGGCCCCATTCACTGCTAAAGTAATTATACAAATTTTTATTATAATATTAAGACCTTTAATTTTAAATTACACTTGGATGATCCATGTGTAGTAATATAAAAAGTTCATAAAGAAGGAAATAAGAAAATAAATGAATCATCTGTGGTAATTAAAAACAAGATATTTAAAGAATATTTGGAATATTCAATCATAAAATAAATTGATTTCAAAGACAGAGCAAAGAAAAACTCAGTCAGCATGAAATAAGCTGGAAAATGAATGAAGGTCATTTTTGACCATGTTGTGTGTTAGAAGGGGTGTGCATATGCTGAGCATCAAAGGGTTAAACAGGCTGCAGGAAACAAACACACTGTGAAAAAAATGGAGAAATGAAAAGATTGTTTCCCAGCAATTCACGATACAATAAATAAAAGAGACAAACTCAAACAAAACAAAATTAATCTGTAATTTGATGTGTTTTGAATTTCTAGAGTATAAGACTAAAATAATCAATAGTTTTGTAAACTGAAAAACAGGACAGTTTTTTTTCTCCATTGTTTCAAAACCAAGTAATTAATTGACACAAAAAGTGTCGTTGGTCTGTGTAAAGACCCCAGCACGCCTTTAGGCTTCAGAGTATTTCTGCTCCTGAACAGAATTCAGACTGATCGTTTCTGACGCTCTGTGAACGTGTCCTCAAACGCCTCTCTGGGTGTTTCCTTCCTTCACAAAGTTTCACTTTCCTGATCTGGTGGTGCAGTTTGTTGTCTCCGTGTGAAGCTCCGTGTGAAGGTAATAAATCAGTGTGTGAGGTTTTCCTGGCTAACATAAGCTGTGTGCAGCTTAGAAACAGCACAAATCTGCTACTTTAGCTGGAACAGCTGGAACAAGGCCGACTGTTGTTGTGCCAAAAAACATTATAATTGGCCAAAAAATGATTTCCGAGGTTTCTGGGTTTTTTAATTGTAATATCTTTACTTATATTGGGAAATACAGTGCAGTCAAAAAGATTTATGAAGGGTTTATGTATAAAATGATGAAATGACCTGTTTTGCAAGTATCTGTATGACTGGTATGTGTTATTGTATCTGCATTATAATCAATCCAGTCCTTTTTGGACACTTAAAATATCTTTATAGAACTGTGATGTTATATTTGTGGTGGTTTCTGATGGACTCTTGGCCAGATCGCTCTGAAAAAATAACATTTTAATGTCAATGACAGTTTTTACCCTGATAAACGAAGGAGAAAAAAGTCACTTTGCCAAAAAGTGAGTGTAGTTTCTGCCTTGTGACAGGAGTGTTTCTCTCTTAAAAAGCTTTGATATCGTTCACCACAGAAATGTTCCAAATATGATGAACAAATTTTAGGCTCAAAGGGAATTTACATCAGTTTAAATAAAGACAGTCGTTTTCTCACAAATACAGGAAATCGAGTTTTGGAAGACGATCGCTTTTTTGGCACAACACCGTTACTGTGTGTGTGTGTGTGTGTGTGTGTGTGTGTGTGTGTGTGTGTGTGTGTCTGTGAGTGAGTGATAAGACTCAGTGAATGAGATAAGCCAGTACTCAGGGAGGTTCAGTCATTTCAACCTAACAAACAATCCTAACAAACTTTAGATGTTTCTGCTCACAAATTTGTCACATTTATAAAAAAATTTAGAGTCAAAAATTGAAGTTTCAAAAAGATCTGTTTAATTATGTTTCACTGGTGTTACATTCAGACAATATAAATATAAATCATGAGTAAGATTTTTTTAATTAAAAACATTAAGGCTACAAAAATGGGACTCAAACTGTTGGCCAAAATAACAGCAGCTGTAAAGAATGATAGATGAGCCACAAGCATGACCTTATGGTGCCAATTAAAAATGTATTGATTGTCTTTAAGTCCAGAAAAGCAGTGAATGAATTCAGACAGGGTCGTCATGGAGTCTTCCTTCATTAAAGCTTTGTGTAAACAGCGGTTAAAGAACTGAGCTCAGCTGAAGCTGCAAACTAACAGGAAAGAAACAGATGAGGAAACTCCTCGTGTTCAAACAGGTGTTGGTGGAGACGCAGAGCAGAGCATGACTGACAGTCACTGACAGTCACTGACAGTCACTGACAGTCACTGACAGGCTGACGTCACTCTGCAAACATAAAGCATCGAGTCCATCAGGACAAATGTGCAGATTAGTCTGCACCAAAATACCAGCTGTGATCAATGATTTCCATAAGACTGACTCCACCCACACTGCAGCTCCATTTGAAGATAATAATCAGCTCCAAACTAACAATGACACTCGTGTTTGATGCTGAAATAAACAGCAGTTACCTGCCAGCCTGCTAGAAAAACATTATACCAACCTGGTTCCTTCATAAACTTTCAGCCTGTTTCCATCCTGACTGACATGCTGCTCAGTTTGCACCAGTCCCTGCTTTTTAAATCACAGCTATCAATTTGAAATCATCTCAGCACAGCAGCCCAGCTGTTGTCCTTTTCTAGAAATGGACCACTGTGAAAGATCTGAAATAAACTGTCAGACTTTGAGGGGAAATTTTTTTAAGTAAAACAAATAAAAACAAACAAAAACAGGAAGTGGATTCTTTCTCCAAGCTCACATCTGGTCTGGAGGTCATTACAGGGATGAGTAAACCCAGTGTTCTGGAAACTAAAGGAACTGCTTTCAAAGGGTGAAACTAATCGAGGACTGAGCTCTCCTGGATCTGTTGATACCAAATCTCAGCCAAAAATGGTTTGATTCACAATGAAAATCACATCTGAAGTAGAGATTAAGCACGTGAGAAAGAGAAAACTGAACATTTATGAGTGTGGGAAACAAGTCTGGTAAAGAAAAGCCCAACCAACGTGAAGTGGAAGATTTCATGTGTCCAAATGTGGCTTAAATGAAGAGAAAACACAGAGACGGAGCTCTCAGTGTTCTGTGTGTTTGGGTCAAACATTTATGGTTTCCATAAGAAGAACATCCAGCACGAGACAGCTGCTCTCAGATGGAGCGGCTGTGAGGACACTGACTGTCCAACACTTTAACCTGTAACACCTGCATCTGATTTCATTCTGACCAGATTTGAACAAAAATCCTGTTTCATGTTCGAGTGTTTGATCCTGATTGTTTGGCTCTCAAAGGTCGAGAAAAACAGGTTTTTATTGTCAGAGGTTACTTTATGCACGGGACCGTGTTTCAAATTTAATGATGAATTCATGACAAAAACACAAAAGATTAAAAAGAATCAAACAGTTGTGCTCAAAAGTTTACAAACAGCAGAATTGATTGATTTTTGTCCATTTTTCAGAGAATATTAATGATCAAACTTTTCTTTGGTTCATAGTTGGTGGTTTGGTGAAGCCGTTGTGTTTGACCTTTTTAGATCATGAGCACCATTATTTAATGTGGTTGTAGCTGAGATATAGATCCAACATGGAGGCCTCTGATTAAAAACACTGTGACAAACTGCTGGCTCGCCTCCAACAGGAAGTGATGCTGACTCTTGATGAGCAGACAGAGGAGTCGTGTTACTCAGAGACTGGATCAGAGCCACCAAAAGGGTTCATATCAAACTCTGATCTGTCTGTTAATCACTGACAATATTTAAAGATGATTACAGCTCCAAACCATTTGGATTTCTTCAGCTCTCTGCGTTTCTCTCTGACTCCTCCATCCTTCTGAGCCTCAAACTGTCACTCATTTCCTCATTCAGTTGATATCAGAGCGCATTAATCTGCAGACGTCAGCCTGTCATTACTGTAAAGAGACGTTATTCCTCAAATAAAGTCAGAATGAGATCAGAGAATCTGAGATTTGAGTTTTTGATTCTGGATTCTGTTTGGTTTTTATTCTGTTTCAAGTTTTGATTCTTTGATTTGATTCTTGAGTTTCATCAAATCCATGAAGATCTTTGTGTTTCAGGTCAAACTGGATTTAACTACAGCTGTGTGTGTGTGTGTGTGTGTGTGTGTGTGCGTGCGTGCGTGCGTGCGTGTGTGTGTGTGTGTGTGTGTGTGTGTGTTGTCTGGCTGCTCAGACTGATGTGTAAAAACAAACTTGTAACTCTGTCTCAGCTCTGTGAGCAGACGTCTGTAGATGATGATCAGTGTTTGAATGAAGTCAATAAACCACACAGGAGTGTGTGTCAGTAAATCAGTGTGTGCAGAGTGTGAGTGTGTGAATGGGACTAAACCCTAAATACAAGTGAGTGAGCCAGGCAGGGAGAGGGAGAGTATTCCCAGTATTCCCAAACAAACCTCAGAAAGGTTCAACCTTTCAGCTCTGTTTGAAGCCAAATCTGCATGATTATAGATTATTGATTGACTGCCCAATGACAGCTGGGATAGGCTCCCAGCTTCCTCTGCCTCACACTGACTGACTGCATTCAGCTGCACACATGATGAAAGGAGGATTTCAGCTGATGTGCTCATGAATGATGTGTGTTTCCTCTGCAGGTGAAGGTAGAAAGTGTGTGTGAGCTGATGTGAATTCAGCAGCATGGATCAGTGTGAGGACAGAGAGGAGGGAGTCCCTCCCTCTAAAACCACTCTGTGTGGGGAACATGAGAGCCAGACCAAAGCTCAGAGGTGAGATGACCATCTCTAACTGTCCATGACTCTTCTCCATGTCACAGCTGAGCACTCACATCACTGCTGCATCATTATTCGCAGGAACCAACCTGAACCTGAACCTGAACCTGAACCTGAACCCAGCTGTGTGTCCTTAAAGAGCGATGATTCGAAGGATGTTTTGATTGAGTTTAAATCAGGTGTTCCTCCTCCTGCAGAGAGGTAATGTGTGTCTAAATGTTGTTCCTGACTCAGTGTTTCTGAATAAATTCTCCATCATGTTTAATGTCAGCTCAGCTCTTTTTCCACACACATTTCTGTGTTCATATGTGAAGCGGTGTGTGTTGGAGTTTGTTCCACAAACACAGCAGTCAGAGTGTAAAGAATGGATGTTGTAGGAGGTGTTTGTGTAGTGAAGAGGCTGAGTGTCTGTAGGACTGCAGCTGCTCCAGCAGGGGGCTCCTTTGAGCTGTGCTCGATGTCCTGGGAAGATGTTTGTCTTCATGAAGTTTTATATTATTTTATCTTTGGTGAAACTGATCAACAAATATTCATTTAACACTCAAATTTCCAGGTGACAAAGTGATGAAAGTGATGTGCAGTACAGTGTAAAATAAGGAATTCTTAAATCAGTTTCAGTTGACTTTCACACATCATTGAAACAAGAGTTTTGTTTTCATCTATTTCACAGAAGGGCAGCTTGGTGGTTAGCACTGCTGCCTCACACCAAGAAGGTCCTCGGTTTGCTTCCACCCAGAGTCTGTGGGTTTCTCTCCAGGTTTTCCAGTTTCCTCCTGCAGTCTGAAGACATGCAGTTACTGGGATTAGCTTAACTGGTGATTCTAAATTGCTCATAAAGTGTGACAGGCTGGCAGCCTGTACAGGGTGTACCATACCTCTGACCCCATAACAGCTGGGAGAGGTTCTGGATGGATGGATGGTTTGATCACCTTGTATTTGCTTCATTTCACTCAAATTTAAAACTGAAATATTGTCAAATATGTTGGTATGAAATTCACTCAGGTGTTGCTGGAAGGAGGAAAAATAACTTTTTTACAGAGAAAAATGTCTCAGTGTTGAAGAGGAGGCAAAAGGATGGAAATGAGCCCAGAAGTGAAAGTGTTATTTTTCCAGTGTGTTTCACACCAGGAGGATTTGAATAAGTTAATGCTAAAAATGAACCATGTTGTTGATGTGACTAAAATAATTGATCAGATCAAAAACACTGAATCACTGTTTGCTGCACTGTTGGAGGAGCAGGAGAACATGGAGACACAGGCTACAACTGTCAGGTGTCTCAGCCTGGGTGAAGAGCTAAGAAGAACAGCTGAGAGCAGAATGAAGCACATCCTGAGTTTACTGTTGATGTGACTGCATTTACAGCTCAGAGCAGAAACAACCGACAAACTGCAGATGAAGGAATCAAACTACACATTAATATCAATACAACTAAAATGTTGGCATTTTGTGATGCCTGTTTTGCATTTTCGTGTCCTAATTATAGTCCGCAGTTTCTCATGACATTTTCTTTCCTCCTCCACTGGGAACTGCTCCACAATTCCTCACTGCAGGCTGCATGTTTGACAGCCCTGGTTTAAACTGTATTTGTGTTCAGAGTTGTATTTATTATTTTATAAGTGTGAAGTGTCTTTGGAGCTGCTGTTTGGAAAAGTGCTCCCTTTAAATAAAGTATACCTTGCTCCAAAGATAACTTCAATGGAACCTTTAGCCTGTTTGTCTCAATAAATAAATTAGCAGAAACAG